>WBNM01042423.1:0-19932 GCA_013399055.1 Ramphastos sulfuratus | reverse complement strand
CAATATTCCAGGCAAGGTCTCACTGCAGAATGGAGGGGTAGGAGAACCTCCCTTGATCTTCTGGACATGCTCTTCTTAATGCAACCCAGGATCCCATTGGCCTTCTTCACCACAAGGGCACATTGCTGTCCCATGCAGAACTTGCTGTCCACCAGGACTCCCAGGTTCTTCTCCACAGGGCTGCTTTCCAGCAGATCACCTCCCAGCTTGTGCAAATGCGTATATACATAGGTGAACCACGATGCTATTTGTGTAATGCCATTGAAACTTTTTTTGACTGTGACAAGCTTATGGACTTGATGAAAGAATTTTAAAAGTAAATTGAAACAACAAGAAAATACTTTGGTATTTTCATCAGTTTCAAGATTGCTTGCCTAAAGTTTTAAGAAAGAATCCAGAACATTTCTCAGTTTCTTAAAGAGATTTTTCTTCAATTATTTGGCTTATAGACAAAATTCTAGTTTCAAAAATCTTTTACCATGAGCATGAAAATCAGAGACAATTTAAAATAAATGCATTTTCCATTTAAAAATAATATGAAACAGGTGAAAACTCAAGAGGGAAAAAAAAAAAAAAGGAACAAAAGAAAAACACTTAATTTTTACCAAAAAAAAAAATATATTTTCATACCAACATCTCAACACTTCTTTGGTGAGAATTCTTTGTGTCTGGAAGTTACTTCTGATATACATAGTGGAGGAGAGAGAGGAATAAAGCTCTGGTGTGTGTATAGCACTGTCAGACGTATTGGAATAACCTCAAAGGTCTATGAATGAAAATCCCAGTCAGACTGTCTCTGCAGGAAACAGTCCATTCAAGGTCTGGATTCCTTTCAGAGACTTTGCTAGCAACATATATCAGCATTTATCAGTAAGCATTAAACAAGCCTTACAGGTATGTTACCAACTGTTTGTTAATGACTAGTAGGAGGCTTTTTTCCCAGGTTCACTGGCTCCTTGTTTGACTTTCATGAGAGCAGAGACAGACAATCTCTGGGGCACAATAATGCTTCATCTCTTGCAAAAGATACAGATTTATCACTCAGCTCTCCAGGGGACTGCAACAGTCACTCTCTGACATCTACAATTTAATGTTTGAGAAGTTGCTCTTTGCATGTATGATTGGAAGTGACTTTTGTTTGTTCATTTGTTTTTGTTTGTTTTTGTTTTGTTTTCTTACCTAAGTTAATCTTTGATTTGTCACTCCAAGGCTGGTTTATTTTCCAGTTCCATTTGGAAATATGCGGAGTCCAAAAATATTAAAGTCTGAGTTCATTCCCCTAGGAATGAGCACTCCTGAAATCAAGTAAGCAAGCAGGAGACTGGAAAACTGACTTGTCTTGCATGCAGGTCTAGGGGCCAGGAATCCCTCAGGTCTGGCTCTCATATCCAGGTATTTTTGTGGTCTTGGACAAGCTGTATCACTTCAGATTAGTGTTGCCCTCATACAGACATAGAAAAGTAAGCAGGCAGAGACCCTTCTGACTCCCAATTACCTTGGGCAGCAAAGTGTTTGCTTTACTTGCTCTTTAGGTGAGTGTATCTTTACGTTGACCTATTCTCATCATCCATGTGGTCTCTCTAAATAAATACACTTCAGATTTTGTTTGATATAATTGATAATGGCTGTCTATGGGTTCAAGTCCGAGTGGAGGCTGGTGACAAGTGAAGTCCCTCAAGGATCAGTACTGAGACCAATCTTGTCCAACATCTTCATCGGTGCCACAAATGGTGGCATTGAGTGCACCCTCAGCAAGTTCACTGATGACACCAAGCTCTGTGGTGCAGCTGACACACTGGAAGGAAGGGATCCATCCAGAGGTACCTTGACAGGCTGGAGAGGTGGGCCCTAGCCAACCTCATGAGGTTCAACAAGACCAAGTGCAAGGTCCTGCATCGGGGTAGGGCAATCCGAGGCACTGATATAGGCTGAGCAGTGAGTGGCCTAAGAGCAGCCCTGAAGAAAAAGACTTAGGGGGTGCTGGTGGATGAGAAGCTCAACATGAACCATGAGTGTACACATGTAGCTGAGAAAGCCAGCTGTACCCTGGGCCGCATCAAGAGAAGTGTGGCCAGCAGGTCGAGGGAGATGATTCTCCCTCTCCACTTCACTCTGGTGAGACCACACCTGGAGTACTGCATCCTGTTGTGGAGTCCATATCACAAGAAATATAGGGACGTGCTGGAGCGTGTCCAGAGAAGGGCCATGAGGATGATCAGAGGGCTGGAGCCCCTCTCCTATGGAGACAGACTGAAAGAGTTGGGGCTGTTCTGTCTGGAGAAGAGAAGGCTCTGAGGAGACCTTACTGTGGCCTTCCAGTATCTGAAGGGGGCCTACAAGAAAGCTGTTGAGGGACTTTTTAGGATGTGAGGTAGTGACAGGACTAGAGGACATGGAGCAAAACTAGAAGTGGGTATATTCAGATTGGATGTTAGGGAGTTCTTCACTATGAAGGTGATGAGACACTGCAACAGGTTGCCTATGGAGGTGGTGGAAGCCTCATACCTGGAGGTCTTTAAGGCCAGGTTGGATGTGGCTCTGAGCAACCTGATGTAGTGTGAGGTGTCTCTGCCCATGGCAGGGGGGTCAGAATGAGAAGATCCCTGAGGTTCCTTCCAACCTTGGCAATTTGATGGTTCTATACGTATGTAGACTACAGCACAGGAAGTTCCAACTCAATATGAGGAAGAACTTCTTTACTGTAAGGGTGACAGGCACTGGAACAGGCTCCCCGGAGAGGTTGTGGAGTCTCCTTTTTTTTTTTTGGCCTCTCATGTCTCCCTTCAGCTTCATCTCTTTCTAATCAAAGACTCAGTCTGTTTAGTCATTCTCAGTGTGCTCGATGTTCCATGGCTACTTATGCAATCCTGCATTTCTCTGTGATGTTTCTGTTTCTCATATACTGCTGTTGAGATGGGTGTACTATCCTGAAACTGCATTCAGGACGAGTTTATCCAGCAACACAGCTCTCTAGTACTTCCACTCCAGCAATTCTCACCAGCCTGCTTACTTCCCTGACCACTCATCAGTAAGGATGATTCCTTTTTTCCTTTGCAGACCAAGAAAATCTTACTATTTAGTGGCCTAGAGGTGCACTGGATTTCAACCCTCTTTTCTCACTAAAAACACCCCAGA
This sequence comes from Ramphastos sulfuratus, assembly GCA_013399055.1. NCBI lineage: Eukaryota > Metazoa > Chordata > Aves > Piciformes > Ramphastidae > Ramphastos > Ramphastos sulfuratus. The sequence continues at coordinate 16,797 of WBNM01042423.1, read as the reverse complement.
GGAAAAAAAAAATCGTGCCTGTCAGAAAGGAAGACAAGTATGCAGAGATTTATTAAGTGTATCAGAGCTGATTTGCAAGCTTTTACAGGATCACAGAAACATTCAGGTTGGAAAAGACCCTCAGCACCACCAAGTCCAACCCATAACCCTACTCTACAAGGTTCACCCTAAACCAGGTCCCCAAGCCCCACAACCAAATGACCTTTAAACATGTCGAGAGTTGATGACTCAACATTAACAGAAGTTCCTACAATATTAACAAAAGCAGGTAAAAGAATAGAATCAAACAGTCTATGTAGGATGAATCATCTGGTGGCAAGTGGCATTTGATTGTATTTACCATGGCAGGTGTATTTACCAGGGAAGTGGTGGGAGCCCCACCCCTGGAAGTTTTTAAGGCCAGGCTGGATGTGGCTCTGAACAACCTGATCTCGTGTGAGGTGTCCCTGCTCATAACAGGGGGCTTGGAACTGGATGATCTTTGAGGTCCCTTCCAACCCTGACAATTATGTGATTCTGTGCTGTAAGCAAGGTGTGCTTCACACCATGAAGACTCAGAGAAGGCTGAGTTGCATGTGGTTATCTCTGGGCCAAACCTGGCCTCTGTGGCTCTTGCGGTTATCTCTGGGCCAAACCTGGCCTCTGTGGCTCTTGCTACTGCATCTCACTCAGCTCTTGTCTTTGGAAATTCTATTAATCCCTGAAGCACCACAGAAGGTACAAAAGGTTTTCATTACATATCGGTGAGCGTATTTCCTTAAGAAGGCTTTTGGCATCCCATGGAAGTAAATGAATCACTGGCTTCTCTGGCTGCTGCATAACTACTTATTGTTTTATTGATCAAGAGAGTAAAAAGTCACATAAAACCTTTGCATACTCTAAATGGCCAGGGTATAATTCAGGGCTGCCCATAAGCACATTCATTTACTCATTGGCCTTTTTGGGAAAGATGTCAACTGAATAAATACAGCCTAGGCTGAACACTTGAACCATGAATGGCTTTTATTACTTTTTTTGGTTAAATTCCACTCACCTCCCCCCCCCTCCCCTTTATTTTTTTGGCATGTGAGTTTTTCAAGTGTAGAATGAAACCATTTGCTAACAAGGGGAAAGAGAGCTAGTACTACAGAAAAAAAAAAAAAAGGCACATATTTTTTCCAAAGTAATTAAGAGCAACTTTTTGGCACTTTCTATATATGGAACATAAAGCTTTGTGAACCTAATCTGTAATCTCTAGGTTCTCTAAATGATTTATGTGTTTACTTATGGTATTGTGTGTTTTCTCCTTCTGAAGAGCACAGTCAGGTCTCTTAAAATTCATTCGCAGGAGACCTTTTTTACGTCAACAGAATGGTGTGAATTTCAAGAAAGTACTACAAGCTCCTTAATACTCAACATCCCTGGAGCCTCAGCTGCATATGTGTTTTTTGGAAAAGCCTAGTTTTAGTTTCTTTCACAGGAATAAATGTGTCCTACAGCTTGCCCTGGACTTTCCTGGAGCCTCTCCCAGGCCCTTATCCCATTATGCACCAGTTGTGAGGTGCTAAGTGCCCTCAGCGTCCATGGATGTCCATGAGTCACTGCTGAGAGGTGTTGAGTACCTGCAACTCCTTCTGAAGCTAATGGAAATAGCAGGTGCTCAGCATTTCTCCAGGGGGTGGCCAAGAGAGATGGGGAGTACCTGGATACTGGAAAAAAAACAAGCAGAGGGAGGCTCTGAAGGAAAGAAAATTTGCTGAGGTCCCCCCAAATCTCATTTCTTTGTAACTCCTCCTCCTGCCAAAGCAACAGGGAGCCTTTATGCTCTGGGAGGCTGCACTTCTGAAAAACCTCTTGTGTTACTGAAAGCCAGAGATTAAAAAGGCAGAGAGTCACGTGCCAGGAGTCACCTTGGCAAGCAGGGATATCACCCATGCTGCATCCCTGCACAGTCTGCATCTGCAGCTGTCTCAGGGCTCCCTGGTCAACAGCTTCCTGTGAAACATTCAGGGAGTGGTTGATGTTATGTCAAATTAGAGATGTATCCACCCACTTCTACTTGACCAGAAAGCAGAGGAGAACCTGATTGTGTTCTTTAAATGGCCAGGTCACTTATAGCAGCACAGCTGTGGTCATTCGGGTAGCCAAGGACACCTCTGAAGCACAAGCCCTCTCATATGATCTCCACAGACCTCTTCCATGAAGAAGATATCTATGATTCCTTGGGTGCATTAAGGAATCAGGCTCCCCAGTCAGGTTATCAGCACAAACACTAAGATCATCAAGGCCCTTTCTGCTTTTATTCCAGATGTGAACCAGGAAAATTTCCGCCTGTTAAGAAACACATATTTGGTTTTCCTAAGGCAACACCTGAAATGCTATCACTTTCATGGTGATACCACTGATGTGAAAAGGACAGTATTCCCTATGGCCATTTGAATTTGTCTCTCTAGTTTTACTTTGGTAAAGAGAGTTTTCCCTCTGTGTATCTTTGAAGCACTATATTACTCAATTCCCACCCACCCTCCTCCACCCCCCCCTTCCATGTTTATTTATGTAAATGTTGCCTTCATTTCATCTAACCTTCTTCTTGACTCCTTTGGCTGTCAGCTATAGTTCTGAACAACTTAGTGATCTTCTGGATATCACAGGTGCTCTGGTCAGTCAGTGCTAAAACTGACAGCCTAGCTTGGCTTTAGACAGCTATGAACACAAAGGGAAAAGAAAGATTATGTTTATTCTGTGCAGCTTCTGGCTAAACCAGGCGTGCGCAGAGGATGGAACTGGGACAGCTGCTGGAGACAGCTCTCATTTTTGTCGAAGATTGAAAACATGTACAGGTTAAACCCAGAGAGATGCATTCAAGCGTAGGGCATGACTGGAGCGAACATCTATAGTTTTTATTGCTAAGATAAATACTATTGCTTTCCTTCCTGTAGAACAGAAAGAATGCCTCATCTTCAGGAATAATCCACTCCCCTGGGTGACATAGAATCATGGAATCATAGAATCATAGAATGGTCTGGGTTGGAAGGGACCTCCAAAGCTCATCTGGTCCAACCCCCTCTGCAGTCAGCAGGGACATCCTCAACTAGATCAGGTTGCCCAGAGCCCTGTCCAACCTCACCTTGAATATCTCCAGGGATGGGGCCCCAACCACCTCCCTGGGCAACCTGTCCTAGTGTTCCACCACCCTCATAGTAAAGAGCCTGCTCCTAATGTCTACTATCAATCTGCTCTTCTCTAGTTTGTAGCTGTTGTCCCTCGTCCTGTCACCACAGGCCTTTGTAAACAGTCTCTCTCTCCAGCTTTCTTGTAGGCCTGCTTCAGGTACTGGAAGGTTGCTCTTAGGTCTCCCTGGAGCCTCCTCTTCTCTGGGCTGAACAACCCCAGCTCCCTCAGCCTGTCCTTGTAGCAGAGGTGCTCCAGCCCCCTGATCCTACTACTAAGGGAGGAATGCCTTTATTTGTATAGTATATGATGATTAATTCTGATTACCTCTGCAGAGCTTTAAATAAACAGACACTTTAGTGGCTGGTTAAGGAAATAATGAGCTCTGAGTTATTTGTTTCATGTGAATGGAATTCAGGGAAATTCCAGATTTGAACCAACCCCCAAGAACAGAGTTCTACCCCTTCAAAAGGCGTGTATGCAGTTTCCCCAGTATCTATCCATTCTTTCTCTTGTGGTGTAAAACAACATAGCTTTAAGTGGCATCAGTGAATCAACGCCAATTTCAACCAGATGAGACTCTGACTCTGTTTTTCCTGCCTGCCGTAAGAATTCTGTTTGCAAACGAGCTCTTGCCATGACTGTGCTTCCCAAAAAGGACACAGCAATGCACCCACACATATTTGGCTGCCACTAGGCGAAGTATTTTGGCTTCCTGAGGAAAAGACTACATTGAAGCTTCACTATTCCATGAAGGTTTGTTTCCATATCCAACTATCAGTTGGTTTTCCCTGCAGGAGACATGCATACACAGGCATTCAGGGCCAAACTTTGACCTCATAAAGAATCAACAACATCCTTTTCATGGACTTCCAAGAGCTATGGATGCATTTAGAGATTTCCTGTAGTGCTGACAGCGTACAGCAGAAAGGAGATACTTGGGGAAGTTTTGAAAGACTGTCACAACAAAGGGTAGAATCATAGAACAGTCTGGGTTGAAAGGGACCTCCAAAGGTCATCTGCAGGTCACCAACCCCTCTGCAGTCAACAGAGGGACATCCTTACTATGTTTTCTATCTAGATGTACTCAACAGCCGGATTAAGGTTATTGTATTGACCACCAGAGAGAGTAAACCAACTTAGCAGCACAAAGAATGCTACTTTTGTTGCAGTTGTAAAGGAGAGAAGGAAGCTTTGAGCTCCCCAACAAAGTCAGAAATGGACCATTAGAAGCAAACAAACTTTAGAAACCTTGACCTGCCTGAGCCATCACGAATTTCTATGTAGAAGTGAAGTATTTGTTAGGAGAATTCACCAATATTACCTCAAATTTCCTAAGAAATTGCTCCAGAAAAAGGAGTCTCAGTGTATAACTAGAAAGATGTAGTAAATTTCACATGAAATACCCACTGGGAAGAAAGGTGGAAAGAAGTGTCTGCTTCTCCTGCTCCAGGGAGCATGAACAACTGCACACCTGTGCCTGGGTGCACCCCACTGACACTTGCCACCATGCCTACCATTGGTAGGTCTTTTCTTGCTTTGACTTCTCTCGAAGAACTATATGGGTACATCTCCACAGTAAGCCACCCCTGCAAAGAGGAAAGGTGAACTTCTGCTTCATGCCCATGGAGAGAAGAGGGCTGTAGTTGGAGACTGCTGGGATAAGCCCNTTCTGTGATTCTGCAGTTCTGTTATTTCCAGTCCAGAACCACCAAACAAAGGGTTCTTGTTCAAAGAACAGTAAAGGCAGTCCCCCTGCCTCAGCTGGGGACCTGGTCCAGGTGGCTCAGAAATGCTAACGGCATATACTCTCACTTCTGTCTTTCTCATTCCTGTTTTTATTATCCTCTCTCTTACACACACACACACATACAAATGTTATTTTTAACTTCTAAAAATAAGTTAGTAGGTAGTTGATTTTTTTTTTCTTATTGGCTAAAAGCTGTGGTGAAATGACTTCATATATCGACTAGAGTTTGGCTCCAAACATGTTGAAACATTTGTGTGAGGTTTGTGTATTGGGACCCAGCAAACTGCTGTTCAGGTTGATGCAAGTGATACACTGGTTGCCACGGTGCTGCAAATGTTGGAATCTGTCAACTGGCCCAAGCACACCTCAATGCACAAAGCACTTCTTATACTCAGCCCTAAGCAGCCCAGCCTCATGCTAATGAAGGCTGAGAGTTCATTTAGCCCATTGCAGTCTGTGGATCCCCGAATTATTTTCCAGCAGATGTACAAACCCCTTTAGAAGTAACACATGGTTGCACAGAGTGTATGAACTTGCTTTGCTGCATCACTTTTTATACACTTCTTAGAAACCCTTGGCTCCTGGGCTGAAAACCCACAAATTTCAGTTGCGTGCAGCACTTTGGCTTTTAAATGGATTGTCTTTGCTTCACCTACTGTAGTCAACCTGAGAGGATGTGATCTGTACTTAAACTCAGGCAGAGGAGAGTTTGTTTGCTTCTGCTTTCATTTCCGGTGACAGAGGATATGCTCGCTGTGCCACAGGGCCTGCTGTGGAGCTTTTAAGATTGGATTACCTCTGGATAGTTGGTGCTGTCAGAGCCAGATTGGGCATGACAGATAGCTAGTGGCACAACCAAGACCATTCCTTCTGTGGTGCTCACGGCTGCCCTGTGTGACTGAACGGTCTATGCCCAGCAACCACAAAGTGACATGGGGCAGCCTGTGCCAGCCTGGATATTTGAAGACTGGGACATCTATGTGATCCTACAAGACAGGGGAAGATTGACAATCAGCTTTGGGCATGTGGCTGTCTTGAGAGCCACCCCTTCTGCATGGTGATGGACAGGAATGGTGTTGGATAGAAACCACTCAGGCTGCTGGTCTCAGGGCAATCTGTGAATCTGTGCTTGCAGGGACACAGAGGCTACTGGTTGGATCGGTCCTTTTGCCACAGGGAGTGTGGGATCAGGGCTGGGACTAACCATGAATAATCCTTTTGTCCCCTTTTCCCTCTCTCCTTCCTCAAACCAAAGTGACCAAGGACCAGGGTTCAAATTTGCTGCTCCTCAGTCAAAACTTCCACTAATTCGATCATGATTTTGCCAAGGAAGGAATATATATGGAGCAGGGACTTTGGGGATTTGAGCAATAAAAGTAAGAGTTGGAGAAGCTGAGACTAAAACAAATTTTTGAAGCAAGCAGTCAGATGCAGACATTCTGGCTCCCTCCTATATGTACTTCTGGATGAGCCTCCACACCCTCCCCCCTGCATGGAGCACAGATTATCGTGTGCTGGTGAGAGGACCGTGGAGCTGGGATGCTCACAACATCCTGAGTTTCATTAGGGCTAAGTCAGTTCTAGGTCAGGCCAAGCCTCAAGGGTTGAGAGCCCACTTTCTACTTATGACCCCACAGACTGTCTTAAACACAGCACTTGGTCCTGAACCTCTGCAATACACTTACAGAGCATACTCTTATTGAGGCAAGTTGGAAATTCCACACTTCAGAATGCAAAATAGGCCACTCCATACAATTCCCACATGTGTTCAGGCGTATTTAATGTTGGTGCCAGCATACACACATTTCCAGGTGCAGCCTACATCCCTATCTTGTGAAAACTCAGACACTTCTTGTCTACCGCCTGAAAATTTAAGGTTTGTCTTTTCCACGTAAGGTTTAATGTCCAGTCTAGGAGCAGTTTAAATACCCAAAGGACTGGAGTTAAAACCAGTTGAATGATCCCCAATATGCTCATGAAAATGAATTTCCTGTTCCCTGAGGTGGCAGAGGGAGACCTTTCCCTGCAGCTGGGCCAATGAATTGGGCACCTTATTTCTCTCTCTGTCCCCTTGTTTCTCCATTAGCCTGTGTGTAATAAGGCACTGCAGGCATCAAGGCTGATTTAAATCACCACTTCTGCCCCTGCTTGCTGTGTATGTCTGTATGAAGTACGGGGGTTTCTTTTCCTTGTTCTCTTCTGTTCCAATTTCTCTCTCTCACTCAGGATTTTGCTGGTGAACTCAGTGGCTTCAGACTGAAGAGAGATGAAGCTAATTATCCTGTTCCAATGGAAAAAATGGCTGTTGGCTCTTACAGGAATAGGTTAACTTTCTCGGGTGGATGTAATCTCCTTAACTGTGAGCACAGAGCTCCTAATGCCTGTGGTATAAATAATCTACTGTGATGGTTTGGGAGTTACCTGCCCCCCTACTCTATGAAAATCACCCAGACTAGACTCAGCCATCTGGAAGTTAAGGAATGAAGCTATATTTACAGCTTAGCACAATATACAAGCAGATATATACACAATATACATGAATATTTACAGAAATATACAGAAATATACAAGTCAAAAGTAATACAGAAACACAATACCCCTCCCAGAAATTGGAATCCCCAGAAGGGGCTCCCAACTACCCTTCCACCTCCTTTCCACCCCTTTACCTTAACCCAGGGTCTGCCTTACATACAAGGTGAGTTTGGAGGATCAGCAAGGGGAATTAGAAGCGGAATGATTAGTTGGGTTACACAGCAGAAGGCCAGGAGAGACACCGACTCCCAGAGAGAAAGAGACTCTCTGTCTTATCTATGTTTGTGTCCCTGTTTTTATACATCTCAGCAAGCCTATGAGTGAAGTAGACATCACCATTGTTTTTCTTTTCACAGCCTATAATCTAAGTTTTTTTTCATTAAAATATTCCAATTAGCCTCAAACCATCTACCTTTCATACATGGGTGTGTTTGACCTTCTTTTATTCTTTTTCTGCATATCTGTCTTGAAAAATGTTGACCCTGGGAGGGTCCCATTGCAAATGTGTTTTTCTGAGCATTCTAATTCTCTTTGCGTAGGAAGTTTTCACTGCTCACCCCATGTCCTATCACTGAAGAGGAAGGGAAGCGTCCAGCATCATGGGAAAAGAGTACCTCTCTCACTGTAGCAAGTAGAGTTCCTGTGGGCATTAATGTGCCTTGCCACACACCCTGTGCCAGCCAACAGAGTGACTGGAGAATGAGATCCTAGTTTGATCCTGGCCTCCTCTGCAGCTCAAGAGTTGTCATCTCCCATGGCTTCAAAGGCACTCAAGGAGTGCTGCTGAAATATTCTCCCTACCCCAAAATATGGGTGGCTTGAAGGGATGCAAAACATGTATAGATCCAACAAAACTTACAACCTGTCATGGTGTCTTTCTATCCCAGTAAGCTATGCACTGTGGTTATTCACCATAACCCCCGGTGGCACTCCAAACATTTTTTGTTTCTGTGATGGTTAGTCTCTGTCAAGACCCAGGAATGAATCAAGTCTATTGCTATGTTCCATACATCTCCATTAGGTGCAGTGACCAATTTCTGTCTGGAAAGTAAAGTCTGGAGTCTTAAGGATGAAAGTTCACAGTCCCCTTAAGTCAAGGTTAGGGCTGGGCTGGCCACTAAATGAGTGACAACAAAACAAAGAGAGAGACTTAAGAATTGGAGAAGAAAACAGCTTCACTGAAAATAATTATAATAAAATGCAATCCATACAAATCTATACAAAGTCAATACTGAACCCAACCTCCCTGATGGCAGCGATGTCACTGTCACCACTGACGCTGTGGCAGAAGTCCCAAACTGGATTCAGTGGTGGATGAGAAGTCCCACCCTGGACTCAGATTTGGGAACTCATGAATTGAGATGAAGGCAGAATAGACAGGGTCCTCGTTGGATGCCAGCCATTGAGGAAGAGAGAGAGCTTGACTCTCAGGATCCCTTAGCTTTATACTGAATATGACATACATGTAATGGAATATCTCAATCAGTTTAGTGTCACCTGAACCGTCCACCTCTCCCTGTAGGTGTACGCTTTTACTCTGCACCCTCAGTGCAGACACAAGATTTAGCAGTGCCCTTGGTCTGCATGCCAATCCTTGGTACTAACTAGAAACACTGAGGGTTATCACTAGCAGAAGCAGATGCTGCCTGCAAAAATAAGTTGTTGATTTCAGGAAGTGCAGTTACTTTGGGAAGCCTGAGCTGAAAATCAAAATCACTCAACAGAGTTAGTTCTGTTCCAACACAAACCAGACCATATTTTCAGAGTGGAACATGCACCTCAGGTGTCTGTTCCAGGGACTGCCCCTCTGGCAGCACCTGCTGTCGTTGACTGGGCAACTCAGCAGCTTGGGCTGGTGCAAAATGTCCATGAAACCACACATTGAGGGTTTAAGCACTGCTCTGACAGTCTCTCTGGAGGCAATCTTGACAGTCTGTCAGGGTTTCTTGTAGGAGAAGCACATGATTTGTTTATAGCCATATACTGCCTGTGGACATGAGCCAGCCAGTGGGTTTTGCATTCACAATCAATAAAGCATTTTCAGGTGAGGCATCAGTATTTCTGTGTAAAGCCACATATTTGGTACACAGCTAGAGTGACATAAGGGAACCACACACAGAATCATAGAATCGTAGAATGGTAAAGTTGGAAGGAGACCTCAAGGATCATCTAGTTCCAACCCCCTGCCATAGGCAGGGACACCTCCCACTAGCACAGGTTACTCAAGGCCTCGTCCAACCTGGCCTTGAACCCCTCCAGGGAGGGAGCAGCCACAACCTCCCTGGGCAACCTGTTCCAGTGCCTCACCACCCTCACTGTAAAGAACTTCCTCCTAACATTTAGTCTAAATCTTCCCTCTGCCAGTTTAAACCCATTGGCCCTTGTCCTGTCATTGCAAGACCTTGTAAATAGTCCCTCCCCAGCCTTCCTGTAGGCCCCCTTCAGATACTGAAAGGCTACTATAAGGTCTCCTCGAAGCCTTCTCTTCTCCAGGCTGAAGAGCCTCAACTCTCTCAGCCTGTCCTCATAGCAGAGCTGCTCCAGCCCTCTGATCATCTTCATGGCCCTCCTCTGGACCCGCTCCAACACTTCCATGTCCTTCCTGTGCTGGGGGCTCCAGAACTGCACACAGTACTCCAGATGGGGTCTGACGAGAGCAGAGTAAAGGGGGAGAATCCCCTCCCTTGCCCTGCTGGCCACGCTGCTCTTGCTGCAGCCCAGGACTCAGTTGGCTGTCTTGGCTGCATGCACACTGCATCACTGCACTACATCATACCCTGAAGTATAAAATGAAGCTGCTTCTGTATTGATTTCTTATCAGCTATGATACAGACATTAAGAAAAGAGGGTGTGCAAATATTTTGCCACTGTAATATCCTAGGAGATTGCTGCCTCTCAGCTATGTCAGCATTTGATCCATGGAATGGCAGTCACCTAAATTCACCAAAGTCATCTACGTGGTACCAGTATTGCTGAGGCGATTGAACCTCCAGGTTGTGTAGCCTGAGGCCAGGCCTGTGGGATGAGTTAGAACATAGAAACATGGAATGGTCTGGGTTGGAAGGGACCTCCAAAGGACATCTAGTCCAAGCCCCTCTGCAGCCAGCAGGGGCATCCTCAACTGGATCAGGTTGCCTGGAGCCTTGCTGAGCCTCAATTTGAGTATTTCCAGGGATGGGGCCCAAGCACCTCCCTGGGCAACCTGTTCCAGTGTTCTACCATCCTCATGGTAAAGTTATGGAGCCATGCTTTACTTCTGGCAGTTGCTGGTGAAAAGCCTAGTCCAGACATACTCTCTGACTTACTTTTCCTGCAGTTCCTGAAGGAAAATCTTTGACTCTTGTCTTGGAACAGGCGTGAACTCTTTTCACGTCTACACGACCTACAAAGATCTCTACCAAGTGTCCAACAGCCAGGTATTGTTCTGAATGATTTTCCTTGCTTTGATCTTGTCCCCTCTTCTGTGATCTCTCAACACTTGAGGAGTTGTTGAGGTTGAATCCCAGAGAAATGTTCTCATTAACCTGAGTGGCACTGGGGGAAATGTGCAGTGGAGGAATTCTACCTGGAGGGTCAGTTCTGCAAGGGCAGATTGTTACAGCTAACATGCAGCCTCCTACAGAATCACAGAACATTATATGTTGGAAGTGACCTCCAGAAATCATTGACTCCAACACCCCTGCCAAAAGCAGGATCCTAGGTGCAGTAAAAGCCTGCACCTAGGAATGTATCCAGGTCGTTTTGAAAGTCTCCAGAGAAGGAGACTCCACAACCTCTCTGGGCAGCCTGTTCCAGTGCTCTGTTACCCTCACTGTAAAAATGTTTCTCCTCATGTTGAGCTGAAACCTTCTGCATTCAAGTCCATATCCATTGTTCTTTGTCTTATTGCTGTACACCACAGAGAAGAGATTGGCCCTCTCCACTTGACACCCACCCCTCAGATACTTGTACACATCAGTAAGATTTCCTCTCAGTCTTCTCTTCTCCAGACTAAACAGATCCAGGTCTCAGTCTCTCTTCATAGGGGAGATGCTCAAGTCCCCCAGTCATCCTCGTGGCTCTCTGCTGGACTCTTTATAGCAGATCCCTGTCTCTTCTGAACCGGGGAGCCCAAAACTGGACATAGCGTTCCAGATGTGGTCTCACTAGGGCAGAGAACATGATCTTGGGACAAAGGTTATAGGGAGATATCCCCTTCTCTAGTTACATGTGTCTCTAGTTACATGTGTCTAGTTACATGAGTCATCTGCTGAGAATGGCAGGAGAGACATGAAAGGTGGAGTTTCAGTGGTCATAGCTCCTTCCATCTTTAGATTTAGGTTATAGCTGAGAAATAAGCCTTGGGAATGGCAGTTGGAGATTTCAATGACTAGCAGAATTAGGGTAAAAATTTCATATTCATGTGCTTTTGTGGAACCACCACCTCGGGCTTTGAAGGTGTAAAAGCAGCACACTCTGCAGTAGATTATAGTGTTGAGACCTAGCTGTGTATGGTTAAATATCCTATCCTACAGATGATAGAGATTTTATGTATTGTTTCTGTATCTTGGGTATAAGGGTTTAGCATCTGGGATCAAAAACCAGGAACGTGAGGAAAACCAATTGCTACCCACCATGTCCTTTCCACTATACCATTCTGTGAAGCATAAATTGTCCAGACATTTTGATTTACTTACTGTCATTTTCTCATCTGTAAACATTCTGAATGGCTTCAAATACACAACCACTGCCACATCACAGCAAATCTAAAAAACAGTAATCAAAAGAACAAGCATTTTGCAAGCTGAACAGCATTTGGGTTGTTCAGCAGGTAAAAGATACATAGCAGAAACTAAAACTGGATAAAGTAAACTTTGAAGAGCTCCTTTTAATATTTTTTGTTAACTCAAAGACTTCAGGTTAATTTAATTTCCTCCCACCATATGAATCAACAGTTTGACTTTTCTAGATGTACAGCTCTGTTCCTCTGGATCCTAAAAGCATATTGTTTACATGACACAATCAGCAAGTGAAAATGATCTTATTCACAGAGGGTCCAGTTCCCACAAAATATCCACACCCTTCCTTGCTCATGAATTATGGATGTCTGGGGTCTGCACTCTACCAGAAACTTGGCTGGGCTATATAAAACCATTTTCTGGAGAGTGTGTTTTATTTTGAATGAAGCAAGCAGGCAAGAGGCCAGTAGGATTAAAATGCATTCTTTATTTAAAACAACTCACAAAACACAGCAGCTCCTACCATTTCCTAGCCTCCCTTGTTTCTCTCCAGATCCCTGTTGCAGGCTTTGGCTGGTGCTCTCAAGTACACTCACTATCTCTCAGGGTGCATCAGGGGGTGGCTGCTACCCAGGGCTGGTCGCCACCTGAAAGTTGGTAGACATGAGAACAAGGAGACTCTTGTGGGAGCCCCAGCCACTGAGTCACTGGATCCATTATCCCAGCCCTAGCATGAGGAAGGGACATCCATCTTTCTGCTCCTGCAGCTTATGGGAAATAATTCCTCCAGGTATAATACAGAAATACTGTGAAGCCTTAACTCTCCGAGATTGTAACAAAGAGCTCTCAGATTCCCCAATGAAAAAAGGGAATGCTCTATATCTATCTAATATTATGTTACGCCCAAAGCTCCCTACATTTATTTGGACAGTATTAACAGAAGTTTATTGAATACAGGCAAAATAACGAAAAGGCCACATCCACAAGACCTGGGATAATGTGAGGCACCCTGGCAATGATGAGAACTGTCCTGCTTCACCAAGAGCAGTGCAGTTGTCTTCTCCATTGACATAAAAGCCTACATGTATGACATCCTCAAAGTTACTGCAGCATTTTCTTTTTGCTTGACTTTCTCTGGTGCAACATAGAGAATAGCCAAACTTGAACTTGAAACCTCCTTTGTCAAAGAAGTAAACTGACAGAAACAAACTCTATAATGTTGTGAAAGTGATTTAACTGAGTAGTGTACAAAATGCTTCTCAGTGTTATGAAATGCAAAGCTGCCAAATCATTTAGCAGTGGCCTCTGACAAGATTAAGTCTGTGGCTCACTGTCCCACCCCAATTAATGTCAAAGCATCAGCTGTCCATCTGTTACCAGATTTGGTGAGTACCAGATCCTGCCCTACGCATGTGTCAGCAGAGCTGGAGTGTTGCTGAGCTCAGCCAACAGCCACCCCTAAATATCCATGAATATGCCTGCTCTCAATTGCTGTCTATCAGGACCTCACCATACAGGATCCTTTCCAAGGTCACTCTTCTGAAAGAAGAGACCATTCTTTTGCTATATGCCCTCCAGAGAGCCAAGAAATGACCCCTAACAGACCAAAGTTTCTTTCCATCCTTGTGACACTCTCATTACAAAAATGGCCTTTTCACTTCTTTCGTCACTACTCCTTCTTCCTTATTTTGTCTACCATGTTCACTGCTTATCAGTTTGCTCAGCTCAAGGAACCTTAGTTTTCCTGGTTGTCAACATCATAGGTGCTAATCCTTGCAGAGTGTCCGGAGCCATCAGCATCATAGAATCATAGACAGAATCAGAGAATCATTTTGCTTGCAAAAGACCTTTAAGATCATCAATTCCAACCATTATCTAACTCTACCAAGTCTGATTCTAAACCATGTCCCTTAGTACCATATTTATGCATCTTCTAAACATCTCCAGGTACAATGATTCAGCCACTTCCCTGGGTGTTTGATAGCCTGTTCCAGTGTTTGATAACCCTTTCAATGAAAGAGTTTCTTCTAATATCCAATCTAAACCTCTCCTGGTGCAACTTGAAGCCATTTTGTCTCGTCCTAAGAAGTCATGTTTGCTGCCACCTCATGCCAGCCCCTGTCCTGAAACCACAGCTTCCCCATGCTGGGGCTGGGAGGGTCAGAGGCAAGCTCTTCTGGACTGGGACAAACAATACTTAAAATAAGAGGGGGGGAAAAGGGGAACAAAAAGGGCAAGAGTCATGTTAACTATAACTGGCAGCCACTGTGTAGTTAGGAGAACCTACAGGGATCCAGAAAGCATTTCTCTGTCTGCTTTCCAAGATTTGTCTTGAAAAGACGCCAGGCAAAGCTCTGCAATGCTAAGTGGAAGTAGCAAACACAATGGTGACATCTTCAAGCCTGGCCATCTGCCAACGGGCTTCTACAGGGCCAGAGTGATAAGGTTAGTAGAAGATTATTTCCTTTGTTGTTGTGAAATCCCATAGTCCCTGCTCCTGATAGCTGTGTGGGTATTTGTCCAAGGAGACGTGTTAAAGAAACGCCTATGTCACCGAGACAAGAGCGACTGCCGTAATTTGTGTGAGAAGGCTGACATTCCAGCATTAAGTAAAAAAATCACAACATTTGACATTTTAAATCACCTCTCAGCAGGATATCCAGTCAGATGTTACCACAACCCAATTACTTTGATAGGAGGAGGGATGCAGTTAACATTCAAAGATGCATAAACCTCTCTCCTTCCTTTGCCTGGAAAGAGAAAATAATTAGAGTGGGATTATAAATTTGTTATCATGTCCATTAATAATCTGTCCAAGGCCATGGAGAAGAGACCTTTTGACAAAGCAGAAATTAATAAGGAATAGCTTAGGGAGGTCTGTTTAGAAGAGGTTAGAACTGTATTTGGGAAGATTTCCCTTCTCCCCATAAGACGCTTGGAGCTGCAGTGTCATTTGAGGGGAAAATGCTGCAAAGGCTGCCAAAAAAAGTCTCAGAAGGAAATAAATAGAGAGGAAAAGCTGAGACAAGATGATGTTCCAAGGGTTATGGGGCTTAATGGTCAGCATATCTCTAGTCCAACCTTTGTCCTAGCACTTAAAGTGCTGAGTTAAAATAAAATATGTGTCTTCTATTTCTGCTTGCAAATATCACTGAATTACATGTAGTAATTTATTTCCTACATTGCATACTTCTTTTGGCTTATAAGGAAACTAACTTCAAGAGATTCACTGTGTTGCAAATTGCAAGGTGTATTTTAGTGTGCAAAAGGAGCATGTCCCTGACTGTTTTCCTCCCTGTCTCTGCTATTTCTGCTCTGAGCGATGAAGAAAACTGTTTCAGTGTGCAGGACAGAGGGGCCAGCTTGAAGCTTGTGGAAGTTAATTGTGCTTCAAATGAGAGGGAAGAAGGGATGTAATATTTCTGAATATGAGTAAACTAAAAGAAAAATACAAATGTACTAGAAATTGCCACCAGCCACTAGAGTGGTATCTAGGAGTCAAGGGTGTTCAGTGCTTCAAACAAGTGAGAAATGCAGACAGGGAGGGAAAGGAAGAGAAGGGAAATACTTCTTTTGGTGGCAAATTGCATCCTAGAGGTACATAAATATCCCCAGACAGACACAGTCAAGAAAAGTCTTAGACAAGAAGAAGAAGACCTGTCCAAGAAGACAAGCGGTAAGGCATGCCGATGAAAATCTGTATTTTCCTGGTGTAATGCCACTGCTGCATATCCTGTTCCCTTCGGGTCCATTTTGCATGTAAAAACCAAACAAAACAAAGCCAAATTCAGTAGTGCTGTTTGTACTTCAAAAAGAGAGAAAACGGAGGAAACAGAGAAAGACAAGCTGGTTCCAAGGGCATGCTCAAATCAACTCGTATAGAAGAGTGGAAGCTTATAAGGCTCTATTGTTGAAGTAACTTCTCTGTGCACAACAAAGCTACATAATGTCCTTCGCGATAGAAGGTATCTTCTACCACGTACCTTAAAGCCCATCAAAAGCAGCCTTGTAATCACACCACATAAAGTGATTGCTTCCTTTCTAAGCACAGTGTAATCGGGAGAGGGAAGTGCTCCTGCCCATAATACCCTAGCAGTAAAGGTGACATTATGCAGAAAAGGCTTTCAAATGACCTGTGGAACATGTTCAAGGGACCATGCCTGACAGCTAAACAGAAGCATCAGCTTGCTTTTTGTTAGGGAAAGAGCACGAGAGTGAGCCACGCTGGAAATGTGGGAATAGAGAGTTTAAGGAACCTGGCAAGGATCACCTGGTGAACTGCACAGGATCTTCAGACATAGGAGTCCTTGTGCTGCTACCTTCCCTATTCCTTGGAGAAAAATGTATGTATAGCAAGGACTGAGTGCAGAGGAGAGCAAAGAAGCTGGGGAAGGGCCTGGAGAATAAACCTTATGAAGGGCAACTGAAGGAGCTGGAGCTATTCAGTTTGAAAAAGAGGAGGTGGTGGGGGGGTGCTCATTGTTGTCTACAGCTACCTAAAAGGACCTTGTGGAGAGGTTTGTGCTGGTCTCTTCTCCCAGGTAATTAGTGATAGAACAAGAAGCAATGGCCTCAAGCTGTGACTGTGTAGATTTAGACTGGACATTAGTAAACTTTTTTTCAGAGAAAGAGTAGTCAGACATTGGA
>WBNM01042420.1:34990-46506 GCA_013399055.1 Ramphastos sulfuratus | reverse complement strand
TTAAGGAATGAAGCTTTATATTCACAGCTTAGCACAATGTACAAGCAGATATTTACAATATATTACAATATATATACAGTTATATACAGAAATATACAAGTTAAAGGTAATAGAGAAACACAGTACCCCTCCCAGAAATCAGAGTCCCCAGGATGGACTCCCAACCACCCTGCCACCTTCTTTCCACCCCTTTCCCAGGGTCTGCCTTATGTGCAAGCTGAGTCTGGAGGATTGGCAAGGGGGGTTAGAAGCAGAGTAATTAGTTGGGTTACACAGCCACAAAAGCCCAGGGAGAAGACACAGCGACTCTGACAGAGAGAGACTCTGTCTTGTCTATGTTTGTGTCCTTGTTTTTATACATCTCAGCAAGCCTATGAGTGAAGTAGACATCAACATTGTTTCCTTTTCACAGCCTATAATTTTTTTTTTTTGTTAAAATATTCCATTTAGCCAGCACACCTATAATGCATCTCTCTGGAATGAGTGACAACATGGCATGGTCTTGGTGTGGTCTTTTCACTGGCACTGTGCCCTGATTTCTGTGTGTGGTGGTTGTGCCATGATGTGCCATCCTACGTTACTAAACGAATTCAATTAACTCCTCAGTCGTTTCCAGAATTACTGCAGCAGCTGCGCAGCTGAATGGCTGAATATACTTCATCATCTATTGCAACAGTTAAACATACATTAACAGATATGTAGTGTCTGGGCTATAACTTGGCATATAGAATACCATGCACATTCAAATGAGGGTTTTATGCAATTTCTGACTGTAGTGATGGTTACAGATTCTTCTTTTTAATTGCATCTAATAGCTCAAATCTGCTGTTGATTTCCAAGGCGAAGCAGCCAGTCAAATCAGATGAGGGCGATTTGCCAGCTGCTGTTGAGTGAGAAATATTAGTCTCAAAACATTGTGTTTCTTTACATGCTTTTCTGGAAGAAGCTGCCAGTTAGTTTCATCAGGAGGCTGGTTCTAAATCCTTTTCAGTGTTAAGGTTTTCCCTGTGGTATTCGGCACCTGTGAATAACAGTTAAGCAGCCTCTCCAGACAGCACGTCCAGAGGTTACCAGCCATGTCTTTCTAGTTTGTTGGTTTGTTAGCTAGTGTTCAAACAGCTGAGGGAAAATATTCTGGGTAGAAATGTAGTAGAGAGGAAAATTCAGTCCCATATGAGAATCAAGACTTATTTATTTTTCCTGACACGAACCAGTGATTTAAACAGTGCTCTAGACACACAGCTTGAATTATGATCCTAGAGGTGTGACAGCACTTTTATAATTGTTTATCAATCATTTGAAAAATGCTGCTCATTGCCTGATGAAGGTCTTTGGAAAGCTTGTTTTTAATTTATTGCGGTTCTCAGTTTGAATTGAGAGAATGCTATAATACATAGACACATTTTCTCTTACCTATTTTCGATCTAAATTCTGCCTTACAAGGTTAAGTAATCTGAGTGAACTGCCTGCATAAACATCGCCTGTTGTGTACATGCTCTATCACCACCTGTCTTGCTTTTCCTCAGTTATGAATTGCTACCCACAGAAATGTTTAGTTGCAACCCAGCCCTCCACCACACATCATCTTTGGAGGACTCTGAGGAAGTGAAGGGATTCAGCCACAGGAGAAAGCAAAATTTGGGGGATGTCAGCAAATTTCAGTCCTCCTTTTAGCCCTGCCCTAGTCATATAGAAAACTTATCTGGAGTAATGTGTGCAGTTCTGGAGCCCCCAGCACAGGAAGGACATGGAAGTGTTGGAGCAGGTTCAGAGGAGGGCTACAAAGATGATCAGAGGGCTGGAGCAGCTCTCCTACGAGGACAGGCTGAGAGAGTTGGGGCTCTGCAGCCTGGAGAGGAGAAGGCTTCAAGCAGATCTTATAGTAGCCTTCCAATATCTGAAGGGGGCCTACAAGAAGGCTGGGGAGGGACAATTTACAAGGTCTTGCAATGACAGGACTAGGGGCAATGAGTTTAAACTGGCAGAGGGGGGATTTAGACTAGATGTTAGGAGGAAGTTCTTTCCAGTGAGAGTGGTGAGGCACTGGCACAGGCTGCCCAGGGAGGTTGTGGCTGCTCCCTCCCTGGAGGTGTTGAAGGCCAGGTTGGATGAGGCCTTGAGTGAACTATACTAGTGGGAGGTGTCCCTGCCTATGGCAGGGGGTTGGAACTAGATGATCCTTGAGGTCCCTTCCAACCTTACCGTTCTATGATTCTATGATTCTAATAATTTACACTTTTTTTTTTTTTAAAGATCCTCTTTTCTAAAGTGTTGTCCTGCCCACAGTTTTCTCTCATCACAACCCTACAATGAAATATTTTCCCTCACATTATTGTATTTTTCAGCATATCAAGTGGCAAAATTGGTTTGCTCTTCTTAGCACAATATGCGCAGCTTTCACAATGCTTGTTGAAAATGTGAGAAGGCAAGAAAAGGAGAATAAGTGAACCCAGCATCAAGTGAGCTGATGAATCAATACTTCACACTCAATAATACTGAGCTGGAGCTTAATAAAAACAACAAATTTGCCATTTTCTACTCATACCTAAGAGGAAACTTGACTGATACTCTGTCCCAGCCTTTTCACTCTCTTAGAAAACTCTTTGAGCTTGAATAAGAATCCAGCCACTTCTCAAAAGATCTCTTAGTAAGACATCTGGCCCAAATTAGCCTAACTACGAGGAAGACAACAACACAATAAACAGGACATCTGTTTCAGAGGTTGTGTTCCTTATCAATTATTGGCATTGCAGGTTGCTAACTGTGTAGTAGAGGAAATGGGGATAATATCTGTTGTCCCAGAAAAGCCATTTTTGTCAAGATGTTTAGATGCCGGTAAGATTTGCAGAACTAATCTTTATTTTCCACTAGAACTGGAAGTGATTCGTGGGGGTGCAAATATTGCAGCTAAACAAGTTTTTGAAATATGACCATTTGCTCTGTAGGAGTGTCGAAGCTGTTTTCCAATATGAAATACATCACCAATTCAATCAGTATCTCATGTAAAGACAATTACCTTAAAGTTTGTCTGCTTCCTATGCTCCACTCGGACCTGATATAAGAACATCTGAGAAATAAAATCATAGAATGGTTTGAGTTAGGAGATATGTTTAAAGATCACCTAGTCCAAACCCCATGCAGTGAGTAGGGACATCTTCAACTAGATTGGGTTGCTCAGAGCCCTGTCCAACCTGACCCTGGATTTTTCTAGGGATGGGCTATCTACCATCTCTTTGGTCAACCTGTTTCAGTGTATTTGGCACCCTCATCACAAAAAAAGTTCTTCCTTATATCTAGACTGAATCCACCCTCCTTACATTTAAAATCATTGTCCTTTGAAACAGGCTTTACTAAAAATTCTGTCCCCATCTTTCTTGTAAGCCCTTTTTAAGTATTGAAATGCTGCAAATAGAGTGGTATTCATAGAATCATAGAATCAGAGAATGGTAAGGTTGGAAGGGACCTCAAGGATCATCTAATTCCAACCCCCTGCCATAGGCAGGGACACCTCCCACTAGAACAGATTTCTTAAGGCCTCATCCAACCTGGCCTTCAACACCTCCAGGGAGGGAGCAGCCACAACCTCCCTGGGCAACCTGTGCCAGTGTCTCACCATCCTCACTGGAAAGAACTTCCTCCTAACATCCAGTCTAAATCTTCCCTTTGCCAGTTTAAACCCATTGCCCCTCATCCTGTCATTACAAGACCTTGTAAATAGTCCCTTCCAAACTTTCCTGTAGGCCCCCTTCGGATACTGGAAGGCCACTCCAAGGTCTCCTCAAAGCCTTCTCTCCTCCAGGCTGAAGAGCCCCAAATCTCATAGGCTGTCCTCATAGGAGAGCTACTCCAGCCCTCTGACCATCTTCGTGGTCTCCTCTGGACCTGCTCCAACAGTTCAATGTTCTTCCTGTGCTGGGGACTTCAGAACTGTATACAGTACTCCAGATTGACTAATGACTAATTAGTATTGACTAGTTAGTATTGACTAATGTATAGTTAAGAGCACAAAGGACATAATTTTATAATCAGTTGGACTGGAAGACAGGATAGAACACTACTTTGTCAATCTTCTGCTGCTGTTGGCTTTCCTATGGCCTCAGAGCTAGTGTCATGTGTGTCAGGACTGAAACACACATGAAAATCAACAGATGCAAGTTACATAAATTTCTACATTTACCTGGATACATACTGATTTCGATTTCTCCTTGTGTCCTTCAAAAAGCACATGTAGTGCTACTATAATGAAACCATTTAGATAGCAATGTAACACTTTCATGACTGTGATTAGAACCCACAAAGTTTGAGGAACTAGAGGCATGTTTCTTCTGTCTGGTTCAAGGTCTTGCCACCTGGATCTGTTGACTGGCTGTGTGAAAATTCATTATACTCTGTCATTCAGTTGTCTCACTGTCTGGCTAAAATCAGCGAGTGGCAGTGAAGCAACTGGCTAAGGCTAAATGCATGTAAAGGGATGCTAGAGACAGGAAGGCAGGGAGTGCTCTAGTAATGTTGTCACATTTGTTGACAGCCTCTGGTCTTGAAAATCAAATTGTTTCACAGCCTGAGAGCATTTCTGGACTCCTTTGATTCCTGACACACAAATTTATTTCAATGCCAAAGGGGCATTTTTCCATCTGTGACTGGGAAGAGGACCCTGTAGCACACTCTGGTAATTTTACTGATCCAATTAACTTATTCTGCATTGGAAAGCATGCATGAACCATGGTCCAGAACAGACTAGACATCTCCTAAAGCTATATCATTGGCTGGAAGTATATTTTCTGAGCACTTGATGCACCAAATTGGCTCCACACACAAGTTAATCTTGAGACACTGATTCTTGCCATGGCATAATAGTGAAACTATGTAGAAGATTAAATCTGATTGAGGAATAAGAAAACTAATATTGGCTGCATCCTGCCAGAACTGTGATGGCCTCAGGAAATGGAGGACCAGGCTCCTTCTATGTTTCAAGTGTTTGGAACCAGTATAAAATCTATAATGAGGCTGGCCAAATAAAAGTAGCCCTGTATTTTCCCTGTTTTGCAAATGTTATCTCTCAGAGATTCCATTTTTAGCACAATTTGCATAATTTCTTTGAACTTTAGCTTCTTCTCTGGTGAATAGGCTGGGTTTATTTTTCTTTTGGTCTAATTAGTAAAATGAAAACTTTCAAAAGAAAATGGACAAAAGAAGAAGAGGAAAAAAAAGGAAATTGTGACAGTTTTTGACATACTGGGAGGGAGAGGGAGGAGACTGAGATCCCTTAGTCTTTCTATCACTATCTGCTGATGCCGGCTGAGCTACCACATGACATGGAATGACTACAATTCAGAATATGTCTCAACTGGCCTCACAGAACTGAAGAAAAACATGTGAGTTTGATCCAGGAATTGCTGGGTGTGTTGGGTTTGACTCTGGTGGGGTTTTGCTATCAGAAAAAGGGAGACCCACACTAGAGTGGCCTGTTGCCGTGAGAACCACAGCCCATGGAAGGAATCTATGCTGCTTTGGAGAAGTAGATGGAGGACTGTCTCCCATGGGAGGGATGACACTTTGCCACAGGGAAGGACTCTGAGTTTTGCCCTTGAGAGCAAAAGAGCAGCAGAAGCAACATGAAACCAATTGGGACCGACAACAACCCACATTCCCTGTACCCCTGCACTGCAGGTGGGGGGATGTAGCAGAGCTGGGCCCAGGAAGAAGGAAGAGTTAGGGGAAGATATTTCCTAAGACTGAGTTGTATTTATCACCGTTCTACTCTGATTCAGTGTTTTATCGGTGGTGTTTGTTTAAACGAAATTGATTTTGCTTTCCCAAGTCTGTCTTTTGCCTGTGATCATAGTTGGTGATTGAGCACTCCCTGAACTTTGTCTTGATCCTGGAGCCCTTTTTTTTGTATTTTCTGCTTCCCATTTCACTGGAGGTGGGTAGGGCTGAGCAAGCAGCTGTATGGTTGCTTTGTTGCTGGTTGGTTGGACTTAAAGCATAGCACTAGGTCAAATTATATATGGATTTTTTGAGGGAATTAAATGAATAACCATATGAGTTCTGTCTGTCCTGAATATAACAGTCAAGTAGTTCTTGACTTTCAATTTTACATGCTTCCTTATGCTTTATAATGTTATTTTATACTCTATAATTCTATTAATAATTTTCCCACTGATACAAACCATCTAGATGATCAAAAAAACATTGTGAGGACATCATCATTTCCTCCTCCTGCCCAACCATGGATGTTATTACTTCCAAGAAGGCCTAGAGGCCCTCTGTAAAGAGTATATTTGTTATTTACTTCTGATTTGTCTCTATTTGTCTCTGTGGTTTATTTTATTGGAATTGTGGTGAGAAGGAGTGCATCATCTGAGTAGGCACAATCCCAAGCACAAATNTTCTATGATTCTATGATCACAGAGAATTTAATGTTAAAAAGTTTTTACAACTTAGAATCATAGAATGTTAAGAGTTGGAAGGGACCTCTGGAGATTGTCTAGTCCAACATCCCTGCCAGAGCAGGATCACCTAGGGCAGGTCACACAGGAACAGATTGTTATGGGTTGGATTGGATCCCACCCACAATAACCTTTTCTGGAAATCTGTCCCCTAAAGACCAATTGTACTACACTCAGAACTTGGAAGCAAAAATGGAATTTTATTTACAAAAGAAACTAAATAGAAGAACATAAAAGGCAATTATGAATGTACAAAGTATATTTACATATATATGTGCAGCTTAACACACACCCCCCACGCCCCCGTCCCCGCCCTGTACCTTACTTCAGCTCTTTATCCCCTCCTGGGGACAAAGGGCCCCAAAGGCTTTGAAACAACATGCACTCCCTTTTCACCTCCCCCTGTATCTTACGGAATCCAGAACAGAGAGGCTGCAAAGTCAGAGGGAGGAAAGCACAGCCCGAAAGCCAAGTGGAGAAGTAAGAAAAAAGAGATAGTAGCTTATTCTACAGAATATAAACTATTTCAGAATATACAAACAAACGTAGTTGTAGACAGCAATGAGGTCACCCCTGAGCCTTGTCTTTTCCAGGCTAAATAATCCCAGCTCCCTTAGTTTCTCCTCATAGGGTTTGTGCTCCAGCCCCTCATCAGTTTTATTGCCCTTCTCTGGACTTGTTCCAGTACCTTAACATCTCTCTTGAATTGAGGAGCCCTGAAGTGGACACAGCACTCAAGGTGTGGCCTGGCCAGTGCTGAGTACAGGGGCAGAATAAGCTCCTTTGTCCTGCTAGCCAAACTGTTCCTGATCGAGGCCAGGATGCTACTGGCTCTCCTGGCTACCTGGGCACATTCCTGGCTCATGTTCAGCTACTATCACCCAGCACCCCCAGGTGCCTCTCTGCCTGGCTGCTCTCCAGCCACTCTGTCGCCAGCCTGTAGTGCTGCTTGGGGTTGTTGTGGCCAAAGTGTAGAACCCTGCATTTAGCCTTGTTAAAACTCATCCCATTGGCCTCTGCCCATCATTCAGCCTGTCAAGGTCCTTCTGCAGAGCCCTTCTACCCTCCAACAGATCGACACCTGCTCCTAACTTGGTGTCATCTGCAAACTTACTGATGCTGGACTCAAACCCCTCATCTAGACCATCGGTAAAGATATTGAACAGGACCAGGTCCAGCACTGATCCCTGGGACACCACTAGTGACAGCCGTCAACTGGATGTGGCATCATTCACTACCATTTTCTGGGCCTGGCCCTCCAGCCAGTTCTTGACCCATTTCCATTTGCCTTGGACTTTTGCTGTGTGGGTCTGCATGATTTGATATTGCTTGCAGTTTCAGAAGGCAGCCAAGCCATAGTGGGGTAAATCTGTGTTTGTAGCTTAGCCTTTTCCATTTTCTGACTTGCCTAAATCTTTAAATTTGCCCATAACATCCTGGGAAGAATTCTCAACTGAATTAGAGCCTGTAACCTGAAGTAGTTCTGTATATAGTTTGGGAGCAGGGTTTTCAGGAAAATAAAAATACTTCTATTTTTATAATTCCTGCCTTGGCCAGTTAGTACCTTAACCTCTACAACATGGTCTCATCAAGGCAGAGCAGAGGGGGAAGAGAACTTCCCTAGATGTTTGGAGTTCCTAAGTATTGGAGAAGATCTACCAGTTGCTAAATCTAATATGTATGCCCAGTCTGAATTTTGTAAAACAACCTTTTTCTCATTGTATGTAGCATTTTAATGAACTAAATTTATAATGGGCACTGCCTCAGACCTTATTGGGAAGAAATTTTAGACAGGAGTCAGACCTTCAAGCTATAGGAACCACATATTGTAGTTAATTAAGGCACATTAGTAACACTTTTATTAATTAGAAGTTATAGTATCACCCTTGAAGCCACCTCCTTAATATTTCTATATTAGCATTTCAGCTAGTAATAAATCAGCCTTTCAAATAAATATAGCCTAAAATAATACAGTTAAAACGATTTGTGTTAATATTCAGTGAATGAGCTTCTTTATTTTAACTGATCTGCATCTCCAAAAATGTGAGCAAAAAATCATCATAACAAAAAATCTTGAAATATTTAACCCAAGTGAAGAATAGATCAAAAATTATTCCTTACAACATCTTAGCTTCAATTCCAGGATCTGTTCTGTATCCATGTGAGCCATGTGACATCTCTACATGCTCCAAATGAACTACAAAGAGTCATAGTATCACATAAGTGTATGGATTGAAAGGGACCTCTGGGGATCACGTAGCCTAACCCTACTCCTAAAGCAGGTTTGCCTAGATCAAATTGCACAGTAGCATGACCAGATGGGTTTTGAAAGTCTACAGAGAAAGAGACTCCATAATTTCTCTGGACAGCCTGTTCCAGTGTTCTATTACCTTCAAAGTAAAGTTTTTTCCTAAAGCTTATAAGGGTGGAATTTCCATCGCTATAAATTGAGCCTTGCACCTTGTCTCATCACTGGGTGTAGTATTTTAAGGCTTATTGGAATATTCTAATAGGAGAAATTTGCACAAGTGAAAAGGGACCAATCCCATCCTCTTAACACACATCAACAAGCTAAACAGCCCTGGGTTTGTCAACCTTTCCTTGTAAGAGAGACACTTCAGTTCCCTAATCATCTTTCAAGCCTTCCATTGAAGTCTCACCAGTAGTTCCCTCTCTCTCTTGAACCAAGGAATCCAGTCTGGACACATTACTCCAGATATGGCCTCACAAGGGTAGAGTAGAAGGGTAAGAGAACCTCCATCAACCTGCTGGCCACATTCCTTTTAGTGCACCTCAAGAGACCATCGACTGGCTTAGCAACAAGAGCACATTACTGGCCTGTGTCAAACTTGTCATCCACCAAGACTCCTGGGTTCTTGTCCATAGAGCCACTTTCCAACAAGTGAACTCCTAACCCGTACGGATGCATGGGATTATTCCTTCCCAGGTGCAGGACTATACACTTGCCTTTCTTGAACTTCATTAGATTTCTCTCCACTCAGCTCTCCAGCTGTCCAGGTCCCACTGAATGGCAGCACAATCTTCTGATGTATAAGTCAGGCCTTCTAGTTTTGTTTCCTCAGCTTGGTTGTCTCGCTGGCACTGGTAGAGATACTTGAATGAAGCAGAGTAAAGAAATGTGTAAAAGAAACTGCTGAGCAGTGCAGGGATATATTTGCAACCAGCTGATCATCTTTTCTGTATCGCCTTGAGAAGAACCTACAAAACAAACTGAATTTTTACCAGCAGAGTCTGCTATGTTTGAAACAAAGATGATCACGTTTTTCTTACTGTTCTAGACTGTGCGAGATCTGCAGGTAATAAAAGCTTGGAAGTGTTCATAGTTCGTTTCGTCCTTCTAGCAATACCTGTCTGTCAATGTTCTGAGCATCTTCAACTGGCAAAGGTAACACATGTTAAAAATTTAGAGCATTCATGGCTTATAAAATCCAGACACATATAGAACTCCAACTATGCACAAACCTGATTTTTCCTGTAAATGCAGCACTAACTGATTTTAGGCATCAGGAACATCTTTCAAGGGACAAGAAGGAGAAAATTAGAAATCTATGTTTCACTACTGGATCATTGAGATGCTATCTCATATTCCAGGTCATCTTTTAAGGAAAGCTTCAAATGAATTCAGATTTTTCACTTTTCTTTTTTGAGATCTTACAGTTTATATGTGTGCTTTCAGCATAGGTACCCTCTTCATTAAAGACAAAAGAAGCTGGGGTGCAAAGAAATAGACTTTTCAAAGACCTATTCTGTTAGACAGTTTCAGAAATGAAGAGTATAATATTTTCTTCTCAAGTTCTTTTGATGCAAAGATCTTTGAGCTATTAAAGTGTTTTTCTTCCTTCTTCCTTACTTCAAAAATAACCTGCATTTTTTTTTAAAGAACAAATCTAATGTCCTCCTGATGTCTTTTCATTGTTTTTCTGCAGGGTCACTCAGCAGTGTGTTGTGCACTTCCATACAAAGTACAGGAGAATATCAGTAACATTCAGAGAACTAGGTTCAAATCTCATGGCAGGCAATGGAGTTTTCAAAGTTTGACCTCAACAGGACAAGTGTATTACTGTTTGTATGCTCTACTCAAGCATGCCAATCACACCCTGCCCAGAATATAAAGACATGGATGTTTATCAAATTTTCTTTCAAATGGCTGCAGAAACTACCTCAACAGAAACCACAGTAATTGTTCTGCTGCCCATATACCCATATGTCAGGTTTTTTCTGTTGCATCATCATTTTCTTCCACAGCTGCAATCTCTTGCTGCTGGTAGGATCACAGTATCACAGAACTTTAGAGGTTGGAAGACACCTACAGAGATCATCAAGTCCAACCTCCCTGCCAAGGCAGGGTCCTCTAAAGTAGTTTGCTCAAGAATGCATCCGGGTGGGTTTTGAAAGTCTCCAGAGAAGGAGACTTGTGATGGTTTGGGAGTTACCCGCTACACACACACAATGAAATCATCCAGACTAGACTCATTTAGCTGGAGGTTAAGGACTGAAGCTATATTTACAGCTTAGCACAATATACAAGCAGATATTTACACAATATACAGGAATATTTACAGAAATATGCAAGTTAAAGGTGATACAGAAACACAATACCCCTCCCAGAAATCAGAGTCCCCCAGGAGGAGATCCCAACCACCCTTCCACCTTCTTTCCACCCCTACACCTTACCCCAGTGTTTACCTTACTTGCAAGGTGAGTTTGGAGGATGGGCAAGGGGGCTTAGAAGCAGAATGATTAGTTGGGTTACACAACCACAAAAGCCCAGGGAGAAGACACACCAATTCTGATAGAGAGAGAGAGAGAGACTCTGTCTTGTCTATGTTTGTGTCCTTGTTTTTATACATCTCAGCAAGCCTATGAGTGAAGTAGACATCACCATTGTTTCCTTTTCACAGCCTATAATCTATTTTTTTTTCATTAAAATATTCCAATTAGCCTCTCTTATGGAAAGGGTAATTAATTACTGCGAGATGATATTTTAAAAATATTAATATATAGTTTATTAATACTAAATATTCAGAACTCGCATCACCCCGA
>WBNM01042420.1:0-34673 GCA_013399055.1 Ramphastos sulfuratus | reverse complement strand
CTTTTCTTCTAACTCCTCCTCTGGCCGATCCTCAAAACCTTGGGGTAAGGTATAGGGGTGGGGAGAAGGTGGAAGGGTGGTTGGGAGCCCCTCCTGGGGTCTCTGATTTCTGGGAGGGGTGTTGTGTTTCTGTATTACCTTTACCTTGTATATTTCTGTAAATATTCCTGTATATAGTGTATATATCTGCTTGTATATTGTGCTAAGCTGTAAATTCGAGCTTCATTCCTCAACTTCCAGCTGGCTGAGTTCTAGTCTGGGTCATTTTGCAAAGTGTAGGGGGTGGGGAACTCCCAAACCGTCACATTCTCCATCACCCTCACTATAAAGAAGTTTCTCCTCATGTTGAGGTGAAACCTTCTATGTTCCAATTTGTAGCTGTTGCTCCTTGTCTTTTTCCTGCTGACCAGCAAAATGAGATTGGCCCCATCCACTTGACACCCACCCCTCAGATATTTGTATACATTGATAAGTTCTCCTCTCAGTCTTCTCTTCTCTGGACTAAATCAATCACCCTTGTGGCTCTCTGCCAGACTCTTTCTAGCAGGTGCCTGTCTCTCTTGAACTGGGCATGGTTTGGTACATGGAAGGTATTGGTCAGAAAAATCAGACATTCTTATTTTCAAAGGTAAACTAGGGAGGCTAATGAAATTCAGGCACAGCTGTGGGTGAAGTCTGTGTCCCCTTTAGCCACACTTTCTTTATGACAAAGAATTGATCTCTGGTTGCTTGATAAAAACAAACAATACAAATGGAGCAAGTGTGTTCCTTTAAGAAGCACTCTGCCTACAGTGCCCTTGCAGAACAGGTCTGGGGCTTTTAAGATAAAGGACATTGCACAGGTAAAGGACATTGTAGGTAAGCTTTCTGACCTTGTGTAATCCTTGAGATTATTACCCACTTATGGTCTTTCAGGTGGGTAGTGGTGATGCAGAAATGAGAGGCTCGCAATCAATTGAAAGAGACTTCAGGGACTTGGGGCAACTAGTAAAGGGATCAGGAGCTCAAGTTGTGTTCTCCTCCATCCCTCTGACATCAGTGATGGACAAGGGAACACATAGGAAGAGCCAACAGGTCAATTCATGACTCCAGGACTGATGCTGTTGACGGGGGTTTGAATTTCAATATCACAGATTGGTACACAAGGCACCAGAGCTGTGAGCAGCTAATGGCAGGCACCTGTCCCAAAGAGGGAAAAGAGTTCTGGGGCAGGAAGTGGCAGGGCCCATTGATAGGGCTTTAAACTAGATTTGAAGGGGAAAGAGTTTATTAATGTCATGCTGGCCTGTGACAAACGGTGGGGCAACATATCAGTGACAGTGGGATAGAGTGCTAGTAAGAGCTCTCAACTTGTTGCCCTGAG
The DNA here is from genome assembly GCA_013399055.1 of Ramphastos sulfuratus. NCBI lineage: Eukaryota > Metazoa > Chordata > Aves > Piciformes > Ramphastidae > Ramphastos > Ramphastos sulfuratus. The sequence goes on along the minus strand of WBNM01042420.1, from coordinate 33,310 downwards.
ACAAGCTGGGGACAATGCACCAAGACAACCCAAGGGAACAATGCCCTGGAGGATTTCAACCACCCTGACACCTGTTGGAGGGACAAGACTGCAAGGCACCAGCAATCCGGGATTTTCCTGGAATGCATAGATGACAACTTCCTCCAAATGATTGAGGAACCAACAGGGAAAGGTGCTACGCTGGACCTTCTCACCAATAGGGAAAGGCTGGTAACCAAAGTGAGGCTCAGGGATAACCTTGGTTACAGTGACCTTGAAGCAATAGAATTTAAGATCCTTGGGACATTTAGGAGAACATATTCCAAGCTTATAACCCTGGACATTAGGCATGCAGACTTTGATCACTTCAGGGATCTGCTGGCAAAAGTATCATGGGACAAAGCCCTAGAGGGAAAGGGGCCCAGGACAGCTGGTCCATATTCAAGGATCACCTTCTCCATGCCCAGGAGCAAAGCATACCAACAAAGAGGAAGGCAGAAAAGAATGTTAAGAAACCTACTTGGATGAGCAAGGAGCTCCTGGACACACAGTCACACAAAAAGAAACTCTACAAGGAGTAAAAGGACAGGTAGAATGGGGTTATGTAGGGAAGCTGCCCAAGCAGCAAGAGTCCTGGTTACAAGAGTCAAAGCTTAGTTAGAATTAAATCTAGCCAGGGACATCAAGTGGAACAGCAAAAATTTCTGGGAGAGGAGAATCCTCTGAGGAGACCTTATTGTGGCCTTCCAGTACCTGAAGGGGGGCTACAGAAAAGCTGAGGAGGGACTTTTTAGGGTGTCAGGTAGTGATAGGACATGGGGGAATGGAGCAAAGCTAGAAATGGGTAGATTCAGATTGGATGTTAGGAAGAGGTTCTTCACCATGAGAGTGATGAGACATGGAACAGATTGCCCAAAAAGGTGGTGGAAGCCTCACTCCTGGATGTTACTAAGGCCAGGATGGATGTGGCTCTGAGCAACCTGATCTAGTGTGAGGTGTTCCTGCCCATGGCAGGGGGGTTGGTAGTGGATGATCTTTGAGGTCCCTTCCAAGCTTGACAACTCTGTGATTTTGTGATATTACAATCTCTCTTATTATCCAGGCTCAGTGGTGATCATAGTTTACGTTAGGGGTCTTTAAATCTTCCTTCCTACAGGATCTTACTGTAAGCCTTTTTCCTTTTTCCTTCTGTCCCTATTTGTAGTTTATGTGACCAACATACTACCAGCTGTTGAATTACTCACATTTATCTTTTCTTCATAAAGCTCCTGCCTGCTCCTGGAAGCCTGTAATATAAACAAATAACTGACAAACCAATCTTTCCCTTGAGATTCTCGTGTAGCATAGTTTTATAGTTTAGAAATAGTGAACACTTGCCTGTAAAGGCTCAGACTCAAAGTGTGAGCTGATGTATTTAAAGTATAAACAAACTTAATGACTTCATGACTTGGATTCTAGTATCTGATACTGAACACCTGGTATTTAACAGTCAGCTTATATGAAGGTTTGTTTATTTCTTCAATGTCCATCTCCGAAAGGAAGAAAATAGACATCTCCAAAAGGCACAGTGGCATGCTTTCAGTTTTCTGAGTGCTACTGTCTCAAGACTCAGATATTCATTATCCTTAGTCCTTATTCTTAAACTACAGGTATCTTTTAACTCTCCAGGCCCCAGATTTCAACTCTTCATGGCAACACACCTGAGAGAGAAGAAAACATCATTTGTTGGTGAAACATATATTTCAACCAAAAGTCTCATTAATGTGTTGCAGGAGCCTTATAGCAATTTCATTTCTTGTACTTCTGCTCAGGAGGAACACAGAAGTATAGGTAAGGCCAGGCTTCCAACAAAACTCAATTAATTTTGTCATCAGAATCTCACACCTTAAATTATTTTTGTTGAAAGAATAATCATCAAAATGTATAATACATTAATACAAACATATTAAAGATGCTGCTAAGGAGATTCTTGAATGTCCTGTGTTTTTCTGCAGTTCAACCATTTGACTTATGCCAGCCTGCAATTCAGAAGGAATTATATTGCTTCCATGTATCTAATCATATGAGCCATGCTTTAAGGCTTTCGCTTCATGATTGGCTGACCGTAATTCATCTCAGATGTAAATGCTTGCACAAGCATTTAGATACGCAGGCTAATAGGTATGGTTTTCATCAATATTCCTTTCAGAGAAAGTCAATCATAGAAGTACTTATGGGAAATGTTCACGGAAGACAAGTGCATCAGTATGAACACAGAAGCACTACACTGAAAATCATGATTCTCCAAAGACCTTCTTTCTTACAACCCCAAATCTCTAAGCACCTCAGCTTTTGCTGGAAGAGTTCTCTGACAAAAGGCTTTCTTTGTTGAAATGGATAATAGATTTAGGTTTCCTCCTTTTATAATCAGTACTTGACTAATATCCTACATTTTATAAATTATTCCACCTTTTTTTTGTTTGACCCAACTGTTTTATGCAGAACAGTGCTTTAGCTGGAGACATTGAGAGGTTAGGCCTTTCCATGGCTCTTTTTTCTGCTTCTCAGATTCATTGACCAACTGGAAAAAATAAAGCATAGTCTAGTAATATGACACTTCCTGAGCTGTGGAAAGACCTAACTTCCATAAGCCTCAGCCAGAGAAGAACTAAGTTTAGGTATTCGGGGACATCTAAAATGGGAACCAAGTTGCCTACCTAAAATTTAATCTTATTTTTTATCCATTCTAAGAATACTAGAACGTTTTTTATTAACATAAGCCAGTTTCTTGATGAAAATAGTAAAACAAAAGAAAAAACAATTATCTGTGTGGTGAGCACAGATCCTTGCTACCAGCTGTTTATACTGAGTGTAGCTAGCTTGATTCAGCAGTTTCCTCATCCTGAATTGAAGGAGAGACTGCCACTGTCTTAACCCTAATGTGCCCCAGTGCGCTGGGTTATTATAGAATCATAGAATAGTTTAGGTTGGAAACGACCTCAAAGATCATCTAGTCCCAACCCCCTGCCATAGGCAGGGACACCTCCCACTAGTACAGGTTGCTCAAGGCCTCATCCAACCTGGCCTTGAACACCTCCAGGGAGGGAGCAACCACAACCTCCCTGGGCAACCTGTTCCAGTGCCTCACCACTCTCACTGGAAAGAACTTCCTCCTAACATCTAGTTTAAATCTCTCCTCTGCCAGTTTAAACCCATTGCCCCTAGTTCTGTCATTACAAGACCTTGTCAATAGTCCCTTCCAAACTTTCCTGTAGGCCCCCTTCGGATACTGGAAGGCTACTACAAGGTCTCCTCAAAGCCTTCTCTTCTCCAGGCTGAAGAGCCCCAACTCCAATAGCCTGTCCTCATAGCAGAGCTGATGCAGCCCTCTGATCATCTTCATGGCCTCCTCTGGACTCACTCCAACACTTCCATGTCCTTCGTGTGTTGGGGGCTCCAGAACTGCACACAGTACTCCAGGTGGGGTCTGACGAGAGCAGAGGAAATGGAGAGAATCCCCTCCCTTGCCCTGCCTGCAATGCTTTTCTTGATGCATTCCAGGACATGGTTGGCTGTCTGGGCTGTGCGCATGCAGTTATTTTAATGTCAGTCACTTCCATTGTCTCTCATTAAATCTCTTCTACTGGAAATACCTAATTGTTCACCAAAACAGGGCCTGAATTACATATGATGCAAACTACTGGGCAGCTCAATCATTTGCATGCTGTCAATAACACGACATTTTATATTGTTAATATGAAATGGGAAGGCTTTGGTGGGAGGCAATGGAATCAGAATCTTTGGAAAAGACCATTAAGATCATCCACTACAACCATTAAGCACAGTCAAGTCTACCACTAAACCATTTCCCCAAGCACCACATCCACATGGTCTTTGAAACACCTCCAGGAATGGCGACTCAACCACATCCCTGAGCAGCCCATTCTGATGCTTAACAACCTTTTTGGTGAAGAAATTTTCCCTAATGTTCAATCTAAACCTCACCTTGAGCAACTTCAGGCTGTTTCCTCTTGTCATATTGCTCGCTACTTGAGAGAAGAGTCTGACACCCTTCTTTAACCTTCTTTCGGGTAGTCATAGAGAGCGATAACATCTGCCCTGAGCCTCCTTCTTTTTAGGCCACACAACCCTAGTTTCCTCATAAGACTTGTGGTCTGGATCTTCACCAGCTTCATTGCCCTTCAGCAAAAGGAGAAAGCTGTACATTAAGCTGCACATGATGACATGTAGGGTACTTTCTAATATAGTAGATGTTATTGATTTAATATTTAAAATTAAAGTTTGATTGTGGTTTGACCCTGGACTCTGCAAGAGATTTTGCAGCTCTCAAACAAGTCAAGAAAAGCACTGCCTTTCAGCCCAGTTGTTAAAATCTCTTTGAGACTCAGTTTCAAAATGACTTCTCACTTAAGCATTTTCCTCATCCGAGTTCTGCCTTCCCTCAGCTGAGCTATTGGCTTCCTTGAATTAGATTTTACATATCTTTCTTTCCTCGTGTGCTATTTAGCCCTTTTTGGTCTGACCTGCATGCCATATGAAAACTGCTGTCAGAGGGATAAATATATTTAAAAAAAAAAAACGAAAACAAAAACATATTTTTCTATGACAATAACATTTGAACCAAAAAAAAGTGGTGTCATTTCCTACTGAATCTTTAGGCAGCTCTCAAACTTGACTGAATTTTCTCTGCTGAGACTTAATCAAATTACATCAGGTGTGAATTTTTCCTGATGAAAGCACAACACGGATAAAGTAGTGGGGAAGATGGAAAATAATATGCTCAGTTAGTGTCTTCAAGGGGTATTTCTGAAGGAATAAACCAAAAGCCTCTGTAGTATGCTACTAAGGAGCTCTCTTGATTGTAACCAGCTGTATAACCACTTAAGTTAATCACATTTCTGAGTTGATAGCATTTTCTGTTTGTTCTTCTTGTTTATTTTTCCAAGTAGTCCTTTCCAATCCTGACTGATTCTATGATTCTAAGTGTAAGGCAAATCCAAGTTGGAAATGAAAATAAAATATGTAACGTTTCTTTTAGCACACTGCATGTCATGGAATCAGAATTCCATTGCTGGCTTTCTTCTATGTGCATGAAAGGGGCTTGTGAGAAAGCTGGGGAGGAGCTTTTTGCAAGAGCTTGTAGTGATAGGATGTAGGGGAAAGGATTGAAGCTCAAGGAAGGAAGACTGGATATTAGGAAGAAACTTTTTACAGCGAGGATGGTGAGACACTGGCACAGGCTGCCCAGGGAGGCTGCGGATGCTCCCTGCCTGGAGATGTTCAAGGTCAAGTTGGATGAGGCCTTGAGCAACCTGGGGTGGTGAGAGGTGTCGCTGCCCATGGCAGGGGGGTGGGACTGGATGATCTTGAAGGGCTCTTCCAACCCAAACCATTATATTCTGTGAATTGATTTCTGGTGATTCTTTTGTGGAAGTCTGGACTCTCAAGGTGCTTTTTTTAGTGACCATAATATAACCTATCCCCTGTGACTATATTACCCTGATAAGTATTCCATTGTTTTTAGCATCATTATTTCCATGAGATACAGCAGTATGGAATGGTTCACTGGAAAATGTGGGAGGTAATGTTCCATCACCTCCATATTTCCCAATTCTTTTATAATATAGGATAAAGTATTACGATACATTTGACTATTACATTGTCATGTTTTTACTGGTGACATTATTGCACAGTCCATAAATTCCCGCAATGAAAAAAACACTACTAAAATGTCTATACAGAAAATGTTAGATTCAATGTGTTGCCTTCCGTTTCATCTGAATTAGCAGTAGCTAAATGGTTGGAACCAATTCTGCATCTTCATTTGCACTGCCTGTCTAATAGCCTGATTTACATCAGTAGCACCAGCACAGAATTCTAGTTAATTGAGATTTCAGTAGCTAAATGGCATTTCATTGTCCTAGGAAAACAAACATGTGTTTATGAGTTTCTAAGTAAAATTGTAAGAGCTTTAAATGATTCTTTGTTTATCAAGTGGCAAAACTCTTCCCATTACAACTTACCATTCATGAAGATACATAAAACACTAATGTATTATTTGGAGAAGGACTGCCTATAGCCACAATAGTGACAGGAGACACGCAAACACTGCATAGAAACTAACCTAGTTTTGGCTTCATTCTATTAGTTTGGTCATGCTCCTTTGCTGAGGAGGTGGAAACTTCTTCTTGTGATCAGAATTAATTCCATGGAAAGTGTGCTGTGCTGTTTTGTCGCAGAGACTTAGATACATTGTGAAATTCACTTCTTTTTATGCTCTGCTTAAGTCCTGCTGACACCCAGAGGGACCTAGAAATAGCTTCCTAGTTATAAGATAATGTTTGTTTTATTGCTACAGTATTGCCTAGGGGCTTATGCTCTGATAGAGTTTTGTTTTTCCCTTCACTCCACATTGTTAATTCCAGGCATTCTAGAATGATGAGTCACACTCTTGAAAATCACGAGATAATATTAAAAATAATTAATTTAAATTTGATAATAATTTGTTCTTTAGAGATTTATTATTCCACTTCAGATTTTTTGAGGTTAGAATGGATGAGAGTCTAATATAATTATCCCATTAAAACTCCAAATCTTATATTATCAAGGTACAAAGTTGATATATTCATTTGATTCTGTGAGACAGGTGTTTTGAAGAAAATACCAAATTACATGAAGCCTTTTTTTTCTGATATGAGATATATAAGCACATTCTTATCTATAACCTAGTGAATGTATGATTGATAAGACAGTATCTAAGATGTGTCTCAAGCATGCAAACAGGTAGGGTGAGGAGGAAAGACAGTGGACCAAAGTGGAGCAAATTTGTGAGTTGTACAAATGAACAAGCTCCCACTGGAGCTAACACAGAAGCCTACATGCACTGAAGCCTGGCCAACCTCTGTGTACAACTCCCAGCGCATCAGATGCAACACACATCTTGAGTAACCTTTACCTGCTGTTGCCTTCAGAAACATGCCTGAAGAGTTCAGTCTTGCCCTTGACTTCGAGCAGTGGAGTTATTTAGTCACTCTGCTCCCCTTCTTGGATTTGTGATTAGAAAGGGACTCACACAGAAAACAGGACAGTCAATACAGAAGAGAAATGTGTAAATGTGAAAGCTTTCTAAGAAACAGTGAAGGTACTTCATAAAGATTTGAAATAAGTCAAAGAGTGAACAAGAAGAGCAGGCATATATGGAGATGAAGAAATGAACCTGCAGCAATTAAAGAAAGAAATGTATAACAAGCCCTGATTATAATTCAGGATAGCAATATATATCCTGCAAGGGACATTTGCATATACTGTATGAAGCATCCTCAAGGCTTAGCTAAGAATAAAGTCACTGATGACCATAATAATGACTATTATTTCAGTTCTCCATGTCAGCACTCACTACTGAAAAACTACACCTGCTTAGAGCTACAGAGCACTTTAATGAAAATTCAGAAGACAAAGTCAAGAATCTCATTTACCTTGACAGAGAGGCAGTTTAATACACTTCACTTTTCAGAAGTGATAGAACTCTCTGAAGTCATCATAGTGTTGCAAGTTGATGACAACTTAAGTGAAAGTCAGAGATAAAATTTTGCATGAGAAAACAATTAGCACCCTAACACTTGTGAAAGATCTTGGTGCTAAAGGAAAATAACATGCTGAATTCTCTCTGAATCTCCAGGGAGCAATGAATCATCCTTCTATAAGCACTAATGAAATTTGCATAGTAAAAATATAGTGTCATTACTTTAAATCTGCATGTCAGTGCTAGTTCAAGGAAGAAAGATCATGGGAATTTGATCCACAAAGTTTGTAGTTTTTATTTGTTTTCATATTCATCTACCACTTCGATTACAGTGGAATGTGCAAAAGTTAAAATTGAAAGGAAATCCCTCAAATTTTCCATCTTGAAAATAATGTGGATGAAGTGCTGAATCTGAGGACTGGAAGAACAACATCTTTGAGTAATTTATAGTACATTCAGGATTGCATCCATTTATCCACGACAGTGGACCTCAGCTTGATCTTGGGAAGTGAGCAGTTCTGCTAGGTCCATGCTGCTAGACTCTCACTAACACTCTGTGCTTCATCAGCAGTATAATGTTTGCAGTATCAGGTTCATTGATTCTGCCTACATGGTGTGGGCTCTGTAAAGCTGCTTTTTCAAGAGCTTAAGATGGTACTCAGTACTGGTAGAGGAATTGATTCCATTCTCATGGAAAAGTTGTCACAAAACCCTTTCTGTAGCAGCAAATACAGGTTTCCCAATTTTGATGGGGTTTTTTTGTTTGTTTGTTTTGGTTTTGTTTTGTTTTTGTTTGTTTGGCCATTTGTATTTTTTCTTTTTTACTGGAAGCAAAGATTATGTGATCATGTTGGCTTTCCACCTGTTTATTCATCTCTTTGTCTCCTAATCCTTACCTAAGTAACTGTCAAATATGTTGACCAGTTTCAACTATATTTTGCAAAGAAGCAAAGACGTCAAAGGTAATCACACTCATATGCTTTGTGAAAAGTGATGGGTGAGGAGTGAGACTGAAACTAGAGCTCTCAGAGAAAGGCTGCAGTATAAACTCAATGGCTAACTGGTTTGACTGGTCTGCCTCTGGTAAAAAATTGCACACAAATCTTGGAAGCTGTCAGAGCTGTCCTCAGTTCATCAGTGTATTAGAGGACAGATAATACAAGGATTAGACTGATTGTGGAGAGGTTGTCCATCTTTGTGTTGAGAAGAAGGAAGTGAGGAACTTGGAGGTATTTCTGAGAAAGGCGAGCTTTTCCAAGTCCTAGAGGTAAATAAAGGCACCGGGTAATTGCTGATGGAGAGTTAGTATCCCCTTAGTTCTCCGACTTGTGGAAAAATATGATTTATTTCCCTCTGGTTAAAACTCTTTGTAGTTTCCATTAAATTATATGCAAATTCTGTTGTGCTGTGATATCCTCTTCTGCCTGATAAAATTCCTCTTGTGTACTAGCAGCCTAATAACTACACTTAGAATTTTTTATCGAACTGACAGGAATCAAAATGTTCTTTTTTTGTCATATAAAATGAGAAAACATTTACTTTCTGGGTACGTGTCCCAGTTTGAGACCACAAGCTACCTACACCTGGAGGACAGAAGTGATTCTTACACCTTTGGAAGAGTAAGAACGAAGATACTGCATGCTGATTGGAAGTTTAAAGGGAGATTCTATTTACAGGTGCATATATGTAAAAGACAACCAGGTAGAATGAATGTATACACAAGCTAGGCCAAGTCTATCAGTCTAAAACCATCCAGAAATCCTCTCCCCTTCTTGTTCTAGAGCACTCCAAATTCCTTCCTTCTCCCCACCTCACAGGTTTGAATGGGGAGGAGAAGGCGGCACAAAAAGCCTGCTTTCGCCCCCCGGTCCTGCAGGTTTGAAGTGGGGAACAGCAAAAGCTGACTTTCTCCACACATGCACCGAGCTGTGCAGAAGCCTGCACTGGAATCAGGCTGGCAGTTGGCCAGGTTCTTCGTGCCCAGTGTAAAATGGCAAACGGAGACTGTCTAGAAAAGCATAACTAGAGCACAGCGAAAAGGAGCAATGTTGCCACCTTGAAAGAGTTCCCGCCTTGACAGAGCTCCTGACAGGGTAGGTTCCTGCTGTGACACAGTTCCTCTTTTGGACTGTCCCCACTTTTGGACGGCTCCTACCTTTTGCATGGCTCTCAGTTTTTGCACTGTCCCTGCCTTTGGAGGGCTCTCCCCACTTTTGCACTTCTCTGTGCAAATTTGCAAGATGGCAAGCCCTGGGGTCCAGTTGAGAGAGCTGCCAGCGGCACCCGGACCCAGCTTCTCTCAGACAATACCGCAGCCTTGACCTCCTGGCTGGTATTCAGAACTGGGGAAGACCCTAGGAATGTGGCCCTCTGTGGCAGGGCACACCCAAGTCCCTGCCCCACCGGAGGTTTGAATGGGGGGCGAAACTGTTCTGCTCCCCCCCACCTCTGGCTCCAGGGGTTTGGAATGTGAAAGAAGGAGGGACCAAGTACCTTACCCCACCCCTGCGGGCGTGGATGGGGAAGAGCAAATCGCCCCAGCATATATATATGGCAACTGGACACATTATCCAGCGAACTTCCAGCGGGGGACTTCCAGAGGGGGACTTTGAGTCAGGACGTTGACTCGGCCCTTGAGCCAGACCTTGACTCAGACCTGTAGTCGGTCCTTGAATCGGACCTTGAGGGGCATCTGGAAGGAAGGTGAGGAGAAAGCGCACAGTCCCCGCTTTCAGACCACAGCATCCTGCCTGCCTGCTACAGGGACTTGCCTCTGCCATAAACCAATGCCGTTCATGGGTATGCTGCAGAGCAGCCTGAGCTTTGCCCTGTGCTGCCCCACAATCTGCCCCACGATCTACGCCTGTGGCAGCCGTGCCTGCGGTCGTTTTGGACTCTGGCAGGTTTACTCGCATTGGATCCTGTGCTGTGTTGATCCGCCGATGGATTACAATCTGCACTTCAAANATCCAGGCACTGGCTTATAAATAAACCTGGGGCGTATTAGAAGGGCTGTGGCAAGTAGGTGGAGAAGGTTCTCCTGCCCCTCTACTCTGCCCTGGTGAGACCATATCTGGAGTACTGTGTCCAGTTCCCCCCAGTTCAAGAGGGACATAGAACTGCTTGAGAGAGTCCAGTGCAGAGCCACAAAGACGATTAAGAGAATGGAACATCTCTCTTACAAGGAGAACCTGAGGGAGCTGGGGCTGTGCTGCTTGGAGAAGAGGAGACTGAGAGGTGACCTCAGCAATGCTTATAAATATGTAAAGGGTGAGTGAGTGCCAGGAGGATGGAGTCAGGCTCTGCTGAGTGATGCCTGATTACAGGACAAGGGCCAATGGGTGGAAGCTGAGGCATAGGAAGTTTCATGTAAACATGAGGAGGATTTTTTTCCCTGTGAAGGTGGCAGAGCACTGGAACAAGCTGCCCAGGGAGGTTGTGGAGTCTCCCTCTCTGGAGGTATTCAAAACCCACCTGGATGTGTTCCTCTGTGATCTACTCTAGGTGATTCTGCTCTGCCAGGGGGGCTTCGACTGGATGAGCTTTCAAGGTCCCTTCCAGCCCCTGCTATTCTCTAGTATCAATGCTCCAGATCCTTGATGAAGTGTGTTTTCTCTAGATGAACTGCTGAAACACTTCATTGTAGTCTCATGGTTGCAGTGACAGTGGAAAAAGTAGTCACCATCCTGCCAACTAGCTTGAAGGTTTGTTTGGGGTTGGTTTTTTTTTTATGTTTGTTTTCAGAAGCAAAGGAATTAAAATATAAGTGAAATCTGTAGGCACGTTACAAATGATGGTGATGCCTTCCGAAGAATAAATTCTACTATAATTCAATAAAAAAAAAACATGGGGGAAAAAAACCCAAACAATAGTATTGACATGAAAAATAAAATTAAAAAGAGGATACTAAAACTCCAGAGAGAAATAAGTAAACCCACTGGTATTTGCTTTATGGCTTCTATGAGTGTAAATCAGTGCTATCTGTATAAGTGTCACTGGAACCTGGATCTGTGAGCCTGGAGTGAGAGCAGAATTTGACTCTGCAATATTTTTCGTTGGTTATTTTGAAACCCCTCTGCAGATGACAAATTTCCTAGATAAATTTCCTTTCTCCAAGTCACCAGTGGGTACAAATTCATGGGAATCTTAAAGCATGGATTACAAATCTAATAACTACAGTGGCTAAATTTACCCAGAGATGTGTCTCAGACAAAATTTGTAGTTTCAGTATCCCGTGGCTTGTATGACTGACAGTAGTGTAATAATCAAACTCTGCAGGAAGTAGAGAATTACAGATGTNATATATATATATATATATATATATATATTGGTAGAAGCAGTTTTGCAATAGATACTAATACATTTTTTTACCTTTTCTTTAAGTCATGACATGAGGCTAGAATGCATTCACACCAGTATAACATGTCTAATGGTTCCTTTTATTACGTATCTTGCATGCTGCACCATGGCATATATGTTGCTAACCATGATTCTTTATTTTTCATTCAGGTTGTGGATTAATCAGGTCCTGAGCTGCTACCTTGTCTGGGTACCTCCAGCTGCTATGCTGTGAGGCAAAAAATACACACCAGTCATCCCAAATTCAGTTTGGTAGCTGCTGTTGCTGCTACTTGCTTTCTATAGAGATGAATGCAATTAAAATGTCCTTGTGATGTAATACACATAGTATTATTCATGTCTACTTTTTCTCTGGGTTCTCCCATCTTTGTATGTTTAAAGGCAGATGATAGGGTGAGCAACAGGGATTGTGTTACATGTGCCATTAAGTGTCTTTAGNGTTTTTTTTTTATGTTTGTTTTCAGAAGCAAAGGAATTAAAATATAAGTGAAATCTGTAGGCACGTTACAAATGATGGTGATGCCTTCCGAAGAATAAATTCTACTATAATTCAATAAAAAAAAAACATGGGGGAAAAAAACCCAAACAATAGTATTGACATGAAAAATAAAATTAAAAAGAGGATACTAAAACTCCAGAGAGAAATAAGTAAACCCACTGGTATTTGCTTTATGGCTTCTATGAGTGTAAATCAGTGCTATCTGTATAAGTGTCACTGGAACCTGGATCTGTGAGCCTGGAGTGAGAGCAGAATTTGACTCTGCAATATTTTTCGTTGGTTATTTTGAAACCCCTCTGCAGATGACAAATTTCCTAGATAAATTTCCTTTCTCCAAGTCACCAGTGGGTACAAATTCATGGGAATCTTAAAGCATGGATTACAAATCTAATAACTACAGTGGCTAAATTTACCCAGAGATGTGTCTCAGACAAAATTTGTAGTTTCAGTATCCCGTGGCTTGTATGACTGACAGTAGTGTAATAATCAAACTCTGCAGGAAGTAGAGAATTACAGATGTGTGAATCTTTGCTCTTCCATTCACTCGTTTAGTTAGTTTGGCCTTAGTTGAATTTGACAAGATTTAATAATATTACCATGAACTCTTAAATGGCAAATTGAGGGGATTTTGATTAAACTTGTTCCCAGACATAATTTCATTCTGCTTTAAAAGCTCAACATCTTCGTTCAGTTTGTTCTATTGCCTCTTTTAAGAAAATTCTTGAGTCAGAGAAAGAAGTGCAGCCATCACTGGAAAATAGGTGTCTGGCTGTGTTGAAATAACTGAAATTAATGACAGACATATAATGATCTTTTTTATCCTTTCCCTCCTGACTGTTGTAGGAGGCATTCAGCGCTTATACCTCTAGAAATGTTCAGATGGACAGAATTTAAAGTGCTTGACACAATGTTTTGCCTAAAAGTTGGAGTTCAGACCAAACTGAATAAATACTCCATAAATAGTCCTTTCAAGAATGAAACAACTCTGAATCAACTGAGGACAGATGTTTCCTCTATTTTCTTTTCCATAAATATTTGCATGTGAAAGACTTTGTTCACCTACACAACAGGAAACTCTGAGGCATACAGAGAAGTGATGGCATTACAAGGCTTAGACACTTGAAAGAGGCTGTTTCTGCCATTTTGAGTTTGCCATGGAAAGTGAGAGAGGGATCTCTCCCTTGTTATTTGTAGGCAGGATAGAAGTGGGGCAGAAATTTTTATAGTGTGCTTTCGTTCCTTCTCCAAGGGCAAACAACTCTGAGGAACATTTGCTGCTTCCTCAGTCACANTTGTGATGTAATACACATAGTATTATTCATGTCTACTTTTTCTCTGGGTTCTCCCATCTTTGTATGTTTAAAGGCAGATGATAGGGTGAGCAACAGGGATTGTGTTACATGTGCCATTAAGTGTCTTTAGGGACTGAATGATCTTTTGAGGTCCTTTCCAGCCTCTATCAGTCTGTGATTCTGTGATGTACCACATGTAGCTGAGCAATACGAAGTTGGCCCCAGAGATGAAGTTTTCACATTTATGTTCATGCATATTCTGGAGAATCATGAGGTGCTTCGCCCAAAATCTATGCTCATAGCTTGATCACACTGCAGTCTGTGCTTTGGCTACATGGTGCTGAGGAGGGAGGAACACAAATTCCCTTGCCCTATGCCTTAAAACTCTTTTGTATGCTGTCCCAAACTGTATAAAAAGAAAGAGATTGTGAGCTTATTCTGCAAAAATGTAAAGTGAAAAGTGAGAACCTATAAGCACAAGTCAGGTAAACAGTGTTTGAAACTAGATTGGATTGTCTTGGGCTCTACCCTTGTTTCATTTCACAGAGTTGTTAAAGCTGGAGGACAGCTACTGTCATCATTCATTCCAGATACCAAAAGCAGGACTTGAATGAAGGCTTCTTTAATATTGTGAGAGAAATGCATACTAACAGCAGATGTGACATTGGGAGAGATATCAAGTTCTTATATAAACAGTGGAAAGTGAATGCCATTAATAAAATTAGAGTCAGATTTTCCCCAGATGAAATACAATATACACTACAGATTTGTATTAGAAAACAAAAGACATTATAGAGAAGTTTGTTTTGGAGAATCACCTTGGACTGAGTGTTCACATATAACTATAACTGAAACTGAACAGAAGGATAAATAAAAAAAAAAACTTAGCACTCGGTAATTGAAAGTGAGGTTTCTCTCTTCTCTCATCTGCTAGTCATTGAGAAAACTGGATTCTGAGTTTCTGAAACAAAACTCTTGAGAAGAAACTTCTGCCATTTGGCAGAAACGTCTGCACTTTATTAAGTTCATCTGCTATAAAGTTAATGTTCTTCCTAGTAGCTGGCTTAGTGCTGTGGTTTGGATTTAATGTGAGAATAACATTGATAGTGCACTGATGGTTTAGTTATTGCTAGTTAGTGTTCACCCAATGTTGAAGAGTATTCAGTTTCTCATGCTCTAGCAACAAGCAGGTGCACAAGAAGCTGGGAGGGATGAAGCATGCCAGGGCAGCTACCCTGAATTAGACAAAGGGATATTCCATATCATAAAATGTCATGCCCAATGTATAAACCTGGGGGAGTTGTCTTGAGTGAGTAGATTGCAGCTTAGACGTTGGTCAGCAGGTGGTGAAAAATTGCATTGTGAACCACTTGTCTTTTCTTGGGTTTAATTCACTCTCTTTTATTTTCCTTTTCTTTACAATTACAATTATTACCATATTTTATTTCAGTTATTAAACTGAGTTTTTATCTCAACCCACAAGATTTTTTTCGGTTCTCCTCACCTGGGTGAGGGAAAAGTGAATGAGCGGCTGCATGGTGTTTAGTCCCCAGATGAGATTAAACCACAACAGTACAATTCACAGACTTTGATACATGCTTAATTATACAAATTATAGCTTCAAATACATACTTTTAACTTTCTAGTTACCATTTTTCTTCTCTTATTACACACACACATACATTAATTGACAAAAACACAAATAGATTTATTTGAGACTGTTCATCATAAGCATCTGAAAGAAAATCTTCTTTTTCTTCCTCTTTTTATTTCTTTATGAATTTTTACCTTTTAAAAAAATTAATCTGTCTTGCCTGATTCTGCTTTTGTATCTTCCAGGAAGTAAAACAGTTCCACAGTTCCCAGTTGCCATTTGCTATTTCAATTCTTTCTTTCATCAGCTTTATCTCAGTGAGTTGCAGATTTTCACTGCGTGAAACTGAACCTTCAAAAAGGTAATACATTTCTGGCTGGTATTTCATTCTGTATACAAGTAATAAATAAAATGTACACTATCCTTAAATAAAGGTCCCTTTTGCTGCTGTTATCTTGGCCTCCTTTGATATCATGTAGAATTTTTAGGAATGAAAATGCCCAAATATATGCCATATGAATTTCCAAACACAAAGATGATCAGAGGGCTGGAGCAGCTCTCCTATGAGGACAGGCTACAAGAGTTGGGGCTCTTCAGCCTGGAGAAGAGAAGGCTTCGAGAAGACCTTATAGTAGCCTTCCAATATCTGAAGGGGGGCTACAGGAAGGCTGGGGAGGGACTATTTACAAGATCTTGCAATGACAGGATGAGGGGCAATGGGTTTAAACTGGCAGAGGGAAGATTAAGACTAAATGTCAGGAGGAAGTTCTTTCCAGTGAGGGTGGTGAGGCACTGGAACAGGTTGCCCAGGGAGGTTGTGGCTGCTCCCTTCCTGGAGGTGTTGAAGGCCAGGTTGGACGAGGCCTTAAGTAACCTGTGCTAGTGAAAGGTGTTCCTGCCTATGGCAGGGGGTTGAAACTGGATGATCTTTGAGATCCCTTCCAACCTTGCCTTTCTATGATTCTATGATTCCTTTTCATGCAGTCTCCTACTTTTTCCAAACTATGTTTCTTGAAGTTTTCTGAACAACGATTTACAAAGGAAGCCATCAAGGGTATTGACCAGCTTTCATGAGAAAAAAGCTTCTTTCTAATGCCATAATTATTTGTGTTGTGATGTCTTTTGGCGATAAATGACCGTTATTTTCAAGGCAATCTATCAAATCAGTGTTATCAAAGGTGTCTTGGGAACTGAGGGTTTTATAAGTAGGATCTTTGTATTTAAGGGAAATAAAATTATGATTGATCAAAAACAGAATAATTATATAATTTTTGATTGTAGACATTTTTTAATGACAGGTTCCCTTTGTAAAATGAAAACCAACACACACAAGAATTGATGTGTCAATACTGAAGGAAGTTAATTTTACCCAGTATTAATTTTTGAAGGCATCTTTTCTGCTGTTGGTGGTCCATCAAAGGGAATGAGTATTATTGTCAGGCTGGGTAAATGGGAAATTTCTGAAAATCAATAGTTTGATTTAATAATTTATTTGGGAAATAAGGTGTATGACAGTCCTATAGCAATATATTAGTCAACAACAAAGTTCTTTTGTCTCCAGTGGTACTCCTGACAAAGTCTTTCATCTGGCTGCACTAGAAGATAAGTTTGTGATACCTAAGACCTGCATATAAATATTAATTATACAAACTTATTATTTCCTCAGGAACATCCACATTGAGCAGATCTCTCATGGCATATGACATTTATTCTCTTTTTCTTTGATAATGATGTTACTAAGTCTGTTAGAGTAACATTAGCATGTGACCTATGCCATAGTTTTTAGTATGGTCACTAACAAAGACTTTTTATAGACTCCTTGTTTCACTCATTTTCATTGTCTAAATTTTGTAATAAGCTATCACCACTTAAAATTTAATTCCTTTCAGCTGAAGATCATATAATATTTGGCATATGCTGTGAAGGGGTATTTAATTACTGTGAGATGATATTTTAAAAATATTAATATACAGTTTATTAATATTAATATTCAGAACTCGCACCACCCCAACCACCATTTAATAATAATGACAGGCTCTTTGCAACGTTATGGAAACTATATACAGGTTATAATATAGGATCTGGAAATAACTATTAAATATATACATTAACTGAACTCGATTTAAACGGGAAGAGAAGGCTTTGCGGTCAGTATACCGCTTGCGGCCAGTTACGCCGCTTGCTCACTAGATGGACACAAGGAGCAACTTTCTGCTTATGGCAGAAGGCAATTAATAATTACGAGAGGCTATTGGTATTTACTCGTAAAAAGTATTGTCTGACAGTAGCCAAGGCTCGTGGCAGGGTTGCTGTTGGTAGCCGTCAGAGGCTTTAGAGTTTCTCCAGGCTTCTGAGCACTGGAAAAAGGAGAGAGATGATCTCTGACCTGGTCCTGGCTCTCTTGGCAGCAGGCTCTCATGTGCAGGCAGGACGTCTTGCGGTGTGCAGTCTGAGCACGGTGTCACGCTGGCTGTGCAGGCCGAATGCGTGGAGGTAGCAGGCACGGATGCAAGCAGACACACCTTGTAATGGCGAAAGGCACGCACCCTGTGTTCCCTGCTCCTTTTATCCAATACAGCCCGAAGATTAATGGGCCTTTGGACACGAGATAGCCAATCAAATGGCAGTTAGCCAAGATTTGGCCATATTGGGTGAAGCCATAGGCTTGCTTTACCCTTTTTTGGGCAGATCACAGGCCTTGCATAAGGCAACCGTGTGCACCCTTTTTACCGCAGTTGCTGGGCTGACCCCAGACCCCAGATTTAGTGGTTCCAGGTTCTTTGTCCCTTTTCCCGCCGTTGCTCTCCCCAAAACAGAAGGAGGGAGAGCAGAAAAACATGCCTGGGCAAGCCAGGACATGTACAAGCCTAATTTGGCCTGTTTAGGCCTACCACAACAGCATAGGCTGCAAATCCCCTGGAAAAAAAAATCACTTTAGCTTTCATTGAAACCATTCTGTAGAACACAATGTAAGTTTCTGCTACACACTAATTCTTTGTATTAATTAGATAAGGAAGAACATGATGTGTTAGATTCAAATGTCTGAAATTTTGCAAGAAAATCAGAGTTAAAAATAACATATATGGAGATATTATCAGTAGGAATTCAGAGTAACACAAACCTTTGCTTCCTATCACATCTGAAAATAATGCTTCCAGCAAATATGACACATACCAACAGAAAAAAAATATTAAATATTTCATGGTTTAGAATCCTGACTGGTATTATAATCTATGACACCTGAACAGTCCTGATGACAGTGCTGTGGTCAGGAAGCTAATTAGCTAGAAAAGGAAAATATTAAGTCATCAATTACTGATTACTATCCCATTATGTAAGGAAGTAATCATGCGGTGGAAATATACAATCCTGGAGGACAGAAAAGGACTGAAGTAATTTTATGGGCATAAATTGGTCCAGATACAGGGGGAAAAGATCAAATAAGAGGTCAAGTGCCAGCACTAAGGAGCATATCGTATTTATGAATGATGATCAGCTTGTTTAAAAATAGTGGGGTTTATTGAGAGAGTTAGTTACCACTGCTTTATTACATCAGTGACCCACCTGTACCTGGGGAGTGTTGCAAGAAAAGTGAGTGGGTAAACTGCAGCTTCTAAATACAGCAACACAATGCGTTTCTCTCCCCAGTGTTTGGTAGCAGCAGATGGAGGAAGTGGTACTGTGGAGTTCTCTAGCTGGTGTGAAACGAGATGTGAAATATTTCTTTCTTGTATCTCTTCATTTACTGTGTGTTATTTTGTTGTTGTTTTTCTTTTTCCATTTGTGCACATCCATAGCTGGAGAAAAGGCTTAGAAGCATGTTATTCCTCATACAGCTATTTCACGTTACTTCAGTTTCTAACTTAGCCTATTGATGTCAATAGAAATGTAACATATGTTAGAGTACCGATCTGTGGTACTGATTCTAGTATGGATTTAGAGACTTACAGAATCATTGAGTCTGGAAAAGAACTCTGAGATCATTGGTTCCAGCCCATGACCCAACATCACGTCATCAGATAAACCAAGCCACCAAGTGCCACATCCAAACTTTTCTTAAAGACCTCCAGGGGTCGTGACTCCACCACCTCCCCAGGCAGTCCATTCCATTGCTTAATCAGCCTTTCCATGAGGAAGTGCTTCCTAATATCCAACCTAAACTTCATGAGGTGCAGCTTCAGACCATACCCTCTCATCTTGTCACAAGCTGCCTGGGAGAAGAGCTTGACCCCTGTCTTAATACAACTTTCCTTCAGATAGTTGTAAAGTGCAATAAGGTCCCCTCTAAGTGTCCTCTTCTCCAGGCTGATCAACCCCAGTTTCCTCAGCCTTTCCTCATACGACTTTACCTCCAGCCCCCTCACCGGTCTCGTCACTTTTGAGGATTATATTCAGAATTAGTTTTTAGAATGACAGTCTTCTTCATTTGTGTATTATTAGCATAAATTTTTGAAGTGAACAAATAATATCTAAAGTGACTTGAGACATTAAATTTTCTTCTACTCCCTTCCCTTAGAAGCATATGTAATGCTAGAACTTTTCATGAAGCACTATGGCCCAACTACTCTTGGCCTCCGACTTTTAATAAAATTAGAATCATTTAGTCTGGAGAGGAGAAGACTGAGAGGGGATCTAATAAATGTCTATAAATCTCTGAAGGCTGGGTGTCAAGAAGGAAGGGACAGCCTCTTCTCACTTGCACCCTGTGATAGGACAAGGGACAATGGATGTAAACTACAGCACAGTAGTTTACAACTTCAACATGAGGAAGAACTTTGTTGCTGTAAGGGTCACAGAGCACTGAGGAAGGTTGTGGAGTCCCCTTCTCTGGAGACTTTCAAGGCCCATTCGAATGCACTCCTGTGTGACCTGGCATAGATTATATGGTCCTGTTCTGGAAAGGGGATTGGACTCAAAGATCTCCAGAGGTCCTTTCCAACCCCTAACATCCTGTGATCCTGTGATCTCTCTGGAAACATACTGCAATAGTTAGCTACAATTTGGGTTTATTCCAGCAAACTCATATATTGAAATCAGCAGAGATCACAAAGTAAATAGTTAAACAGTCAAAAAAAGTCTGTGTACCATTCTTGATTTTTGCAGCTCAATTTGCATTCACCTTCTCTAGACTGAAACATTACCCTAGATCTGTACTTAGTGAAGTACTTAGTGATCTATGTCCTTACTTTCTATTATTTTGTAAAAAGCCATTTATATTAACTCAGATTTCATTGGTTTTCATGGTGTGGAACAGCACTTCCTTACTCAAACAGATCAATTAGAGTTCACATGTGGAGAGCATTATCCAGCGAGAGTGAGATGTATTTATAGACTTTGAAGAATGCTTGCCATTTTACAAAACCTTTTGTTTTGCATGTTTAAATAGTGGTACTTTATACTGCATATAAGATTACTCTTCTAAAAACTGGTAGAAGATAATGTTCTTTCAAGAGCATATAACTGATTTCAGAACAGCATTACACGTTGCCATGGAAACCAAGAAAAAATGATTATGAAACTGCTAAACAAAACAAGTTGATTGAATGATAAAGCCCAATATATTAGAGCTGGCCAGAGTTCTATTACAAAACAATTTCTTTACAGAGAGCAGATGCCACTTAATCTCTACCAAACCTCAATTCAAGACCATAGTATGTAGCTTTACACTTGTGGATTTGTGTAGGCTGAATTCCTGCCCCACACTGGATGATTAACCACAAAAAAGGCATTCTGCCTTAGGATGAGAGCCCTTGACTGATCAATCTCCTCTGCTAAGCGTGAAATCATAACGAAACGGATGAGATGTAAGTTGTTCATCTTAAGAATATCTATACTAGTAAATGAACCGTGTCAAGTCATTTTAACAGTCTGTCTAACTCAGTATAATGTTCTTCATGGTGTCCAGTAGATTGAATATGAAAAAGGATATGCAAAACAGTACAAACTTGTACTTTCTCCCATTCTTATTCCCAAATTCTGGAAATCTGTGGTGTAAGAATTACCTTAGACAAGTGCTGTAACGTATATATTTTTGTTTAAAAAGTCTTCAAAGAATTTTCTTGTGTGAGTAAGTCTAATTATTAACAATTTATACTTTTGACCCCTGTACTGTCCTGAAGCAATGGTGTGTGAAGAAAGTACTGACTTCAGTTTAAGACTCTTGCTCAGTCACCGTATTGGATTTCCTCTAGCTCTTGTGTTATATCAAACAGTTGACAGCTCTCTGTTCACCTTCTCCATGTTGGCAATGACTTTGTGGTTGCCTGTAATACCCCCCTCTTCTGCCTCACCTCCAGTATTAAGATCCCCTATCTTCTCATTTTTCCTCATCTGAAATCTGCTCCTTATTTTTCATTGGCCTTATTTAGCTGCTCCAAGGCATTATAGCATGGCACAATGCACTTTCTCTTTTCTGTCAACCAGTGCTTTTCTCTCACCTCTTTCTCTCTGTTTCCCTCTTTGGCTTATACTAAGCACCAAACTGACACTTTCATTGAATTCCAGGATCATCTTTTGAGAAGTAAGAGTTAACTTGCAGGCAAACATTTTACTTGTATAGTTAAAGTTGTTCTCCATGTGCCTCAGTTTGCATTTATTGTCAACGAATTGCATCTGATGCTTTATTGCTAAGTTACTTAGGATTAAGTTCCCCTTGTAACTCCTAGAAGTCAATTATTTTTTTTATTGCTCTGAAGAACTTAGTGCCACATCATGTATGAATACCTTGAAAAATATTAGGACCACTACTGATATCTTTCTGTTATGGAAATCAGCCATTCTCATTTTTATGTGTTCTCTTGAGAAAGTCTTTTCTTATGCCCTCTGGTAACTTATCTTCCAACAAGCAGTTGGATAAACTGCTCTCAAAACCAAACCAGATGGAACTAAATAGTGCAGTGAGAGACAGTCATATGCTCTTGGATTTTTCAGGAAGCTGAGAATCTGCCAGTAGCCTAGAATAAATCAGAAACAAACACCCCACCCCACTCCCACCCCCCAGCTCTACAGCAATAACACCACACATGGCAAATGGAAAATAAAGACATGAAGGTCAAGTCCATCAGCACTGCAGAAGGATTGAGCACGAGATGGTAAAACAATACAAAGGAGATTCAGGCAGGGATTTCAAGGAAAGGATATTGTCCTCATGAATAGAACGAGGAAAACCGCAAACAATTTTTGAGAATATTTGCCTCACATTTTGGAGAAATTAAATTGAGAGAAATGCTAGTTGTATTGCTTATGTACAGATTAACTACTGTATTCAGGCCTCTCTGCAGCTAGCAGGACTTGAGAAGTGGCCTGGAAAAATGGTTTCCATGTGTAAGGTGCCAGGAATAAAGTAATTCATACAGCCCACTTGCAGACGCAACTTTTCTCTGTTGTTCTTGGGACTAAAACAGGAATTAGACATAAAAAAGCAAGAACAGCCTCTGCTTGGGAGTGCCTTTACCTCTTAGCTGCCTTGCTCTTTCATACCTTGTATAATCACACAAAACATTCAATGTGTTGTAGAGAAAGATGCTTGGGGGAAGGTAGCCTCTTGCCTCCAGAAAAATCCATCATCCTTTGTAAATTGCTGTTGGCTCAGATTGAGACCTCTGAAAGTGAATCCAGGAGCGGGCTACAGCCTGAGTTAACTGTCACATAAAGCTACAGATGGCTTATGGGTTGAAATCCCTTGTAACGAATGGTTACACGGAGCATTATTTCATTAAGTGCTTAATTCATTCACAAGGTAATTTTAGAATAATACTTTGAACCAGTCACTTGAAATGTTTTAGTTTTCCCTTAGCAAAGAAAATTCTTCCAGCATTCAGATTTTTTTTTTCCAAAGTCACTGATGTGTGGTTGACCTGTGAGTGGAAAAAAATGCATATCTTTGGGTCACTGGCTTTCAGATGAGGCCATCTGCTTCAAACTGGGGGGGCGGAAATGCCAGACTCTCCTGTTGGAAATTAATAAATTGCTCCAAACATGCTCAGGAAGTTGTATTGTGCCACTGGGAAAAAATTATTTATGACCTTATCTGGAGATCACCTTCTCCCTCAAGCCACAAAGACTCTTGAAGTAGGCTGGATAAAGATACTAGAGAAGAGTTTCCATGGGAAAACTTACCATTGGATGGACTGAATTACCTATAAAATAATATTTTATGTCTCTAATTTTGAAGTATCTCTGATTTACTTCCATTATAACCTCATTGTAGCTAAAGTCACTACAGATGCGAAACTTCTTCCTATGTAAGTCTTATCTTGCCTTTAGATTTATGAAAATTATCTGCTTAAATCTTGTAAAATAGGTCTAAAGAAAGCATGACTCAGCATATTTTTCTTTAATTTACCATTCTATTAGATGCTTTTTGTGGCTGCTGTTTCACTAGTATTTGAGTGTCCCATACCATCTCTGTGAGAGAATTATGTTGTTGATTTCTCCATTTTATCAGTGTGGGTGGAAAGTCACATGGGGTATCTATGACACTCCACAAATCTTAGCCGCCTTATATCTTTGTCCACCTCTGTATCCCACTATTCACAGGTCCAAGAAGAACAGCAGACAAGTGCAGGACTGAGAAAGGAAACTAACATTGTTTATAAATCCAAGTTTCTTGCAGAAAATGAAGTACAAACATATTCCAATTTGGGGGCAGGGAAGTAAGTACAATATAGTTAATTAAGTTATCCATTGTATTTGCAGAGATGGTGCATGACTAACAAAAAGTAGTGAAAGAATTGTGGCAGAGCATTGTGGCATTAAGCCTCCACTAAGCTGCAGCAGACCTGGTTGTCTCTCCCAGTTTTTAGTTCTGCTAAATGCTGACCCTAGTCTGAATCTAACTTTACACCTAGGAAACCATGACATCTACCCTTGGAACATTAAATAGCAGTGATGTTTGGCAGGAGTCCTGTGTTATGCCTCCCTTCATAGGACGGGCTAAACTGACAGTGGAGGTTCTGACAAGGGTGTGACTTGCACATGTATCCTCATTGCCGGAAGTGGAATTCTAGCTGCATTCTTCAGTTTATTCTAGAGGAGCTTTTGTCCACAATGTGGAAGTCTTTCTTGGCTTTCTCAAAACTGTCTTGGGGGCCATGATATCTGACCGTGCAAGGTAGAAATTCAACCCATATGCTGCAGTTTTTCAAAGCACTCAAGAAGATCTTTAATGAGATGCATTATTAGTGAATATTTGCATTTTAACACTGTCATTATGCTTGCCCTACTACACCTGGTATGGTATGCACAGGCTGGTAAAAGCAATCCTTAGTCCAAATAACTTAATTTTATTAGACAAGAGAAAGACAGACAATGTGATAGATCTTATCTGTCAAGGCAGGTTGACAAGAATAGAGTCTGGAGAAGAAATTGCTGCAGATATACCTTCTTTGCCACCAATCACAGGATGAAGAGCAGAAACGTATATAAAGGCCAGCTGCATCAGTTTCTTCCTTACACTGATCCTTCTCCAGCCAAACATTTCTTCCAATTAGTTTATATTGGGAAGCAATCTCTCCAACACCAAGCAGATTTTAGCAGTAATGGAAATAAACCCCAGAAATTAAAATGCACTGGGAAAAAAAACCCAGACACTGTATGCAGATATAAGTGACAGAAGAATCACTCAGGCATGAATTATAACCCTGCTTGGCAGCAGTGCTAGGGGAGTGGACTATCAATCAAAATGAGAGGAGGCTTGCCCCTTGGATTTGGGACTTCCGACATTACTAGTTAGTGCCAGACACAGCTAGGCAGACAGCCATTCTCCTAGTAATGCATTCCTGTTGAGTAAATCCTGTATCTGTAGGCTAATGGCTTGAAATTGCTCAGAGATTTAATAAAAGCTCTGAGGAGAAAGGGAAAATAATAGTCATTTAGATAAATGATAGGACTCTACCCAGAACAAAGGCATTTTAATACAAATGTGTTGCCATCAATGGTGGCGTGTGTACTCTGCTGTAATTAGACATTTTCTGCTAAAGCAACACAAAGCCAGCTGCTTGGCCCATTGTGTGCGCCTCCATTCTCACTTGTGTGTGCTAGTCAAAAGGCATAAAAGACTGGTTTCATATGGAAAATATGAAAATATGCAAGCACACCCCTAAGAAAGTGGCAGCAGAATAGACTGGCAATCACACAATAAGCTGATCATAGAGTGTTAATAAAAAATAAAAAGCATAATTGCTAAATTGCTACCAGATGGACCAGGTACAACTACTCATGAGACACCTGTTTTACTGGGATGTGAAACGTCTCCATCCAGACAGAATGCAGCTGCAGTGTGGTTGGATCCAGACAGTTGTGTTGGAAGAACACACCTATTATGTTGATTAAATACCAGACAATTGTGGTGCGAATCACATCTATTTTACCAAGTCTTAAAACTTATATTGGCTTGAATATTCTCTACTGTTGCTGGATACATTCTACTTGCTAACATTGGCATTCCTGTAAAACTAATACCTTCTATTAGATAGTGAGGATTTGAAATGGCAATGGCTTGTACAGAGGACTGAAGGTTTGTTTAGATATAATGCATTCTGGCCTGGGTCTTTGTCTGGTGTATCTTGTCAAAACTAATCTGATTTCTAGCATATGATGATTTATCTCTGCATAATTCTGAATATTATAGAACAACGCTGACAGAAGCAAGGCCTATCTAAATGCAAAAGCCTTAAACATGCTCCTGGATACTTACAGGTTACCCAGCTAGATTGCATCTGCTAGTGTACAGAGATCCTGTGGACAGCATCACTGAGCTGTTTTACGTAACAGAGCAACTGCAGAGGAAAACACCTACTGAGTTCTAGAGTATATCATGTTCATTCTCTGAATTCACAGATCTAATATCAATCTTTGTATAAAGGGAAATACAGAAGATGTCATGGAGGAAAGTCATGGAAGGTGAAAATACCTTACTGAAATTCTTCTTGTAAGAGAACAATTTCTTATTTCAAAATATATGCACAACTTTAAAGGTATTCTCTTGCATGCTCTGAAAGATGTCAGTACATATTTCATTAATTTATACTGTTGCAACCTTCCTATCCAAAGAAGAACAAATCCTTATTGTCTCTGGTATAAGAAATGAGTCAGATTTTCCTGTATTGTTTGTTTGTTTATTTTTCCTTAGGTTTGAGCAAAAATGGAGGTATACAATTGTTAACGTCTTATATAAAGAAGCAATGCTGTCAATGTCACTCAAACAGGACAAGAGGGAACCTAAGAAAAAGGAGGTTTGTGTTCTTCACCATGTGGGTACTGGGCAGGTGTTTGAAAGCAGCTAGTGCTAATGGACTTTGTTGTCAGTTTGCACAGCAGAATGTGTGAATGTCATGCATTCAAACCAGGAAAATCATGGGATGTTTTTCTCCATTTCCTTATTTTATATTCTCTTTGTGCTGTATGGAGAGGAGCCCTGAGGAAAAGGACCTTGGGGTCTGGGGTGATGAAAAGCTTAACATGAGCCTGCAGTGTGCGCATGCAGCCCAGACAGCAACTGAGTCCCGGGCTGCAGCAAGAAAAGTGTGGCCAGCAGGGCAAGGGAGGGGATTCTCCCCCTTTACTCTGCTCTCATCAGACCCCACCTGGAGTACTGTGTGCAGTTCTGGAGCCCCCAGCACAGGAAGGACATGGAACTGTTGGAGTGGGTCCAGAGGAGGGCCATGATCAGAGGGCTGGAGCAGCTCTCCTATGAGGACAGACTGAGAGAGTTGGGGCTCTTCAACCTGAAGAGAAGGCTTTGAGGAGACCTTATAGTAGCCTTCCAGTATCTGAAGGGGGCCTACAGGAAGGCTAGGGAGGGACTATTTACAAGGTCTTGTAATGACAGGACAAGCGGCAATGGATTTAAACTGGTAGAAGGGAGATTTAGACTGGATGTTAGAAGGAAGTTCTTTCCAGTGAGGGTGGTGAGGCACTGGAACAGGTTGTCCAGGGAGGTTGTGGCTGCTCCCTCCCTGGAGGTGTTCAAGGCCAGGTTGGACAAGGCCTTGAGTAACCTGTACTAGTGGGAGGTGACCCTGCCTATGGCAGGGAGTTGGAACTAGATGATCCTTGAGGTCCCTTCCAACTTTAGCATTCTATGTATCTGATAATTATTAACAGAATAATGAAGGAATAAAAGTTACAGTCTTTAAGAAATGGCCCCACAAATAAACCTTGTTTTTTTTTTTCATGAAGATCAGTTTATCTCAATGCAGCATGACCAAATAAATACCTAGTAATGCATCCCATGAGAGCCTTGGAACCTATGTATCAAGGACACACGTCCTACTTTTCCAAACTTGCTGAGAACTACACTAGTGTTTAACTTAACCTCATGCCCTGAAGTGGAAATTTTCACTTAAGTGATAGTTCAGTAAAACTCACAATGAATAGAAACATTGCTTGTTAAGCAATGGGAATCTGTCAATTATGAGATTACATATCAGAAATTAAATGAGTAGAGGAGAGGTAGACTGACATAGAAGCAAGAGGTAGGAGTGAATTTTGGACTTCAGACAATGGGTAAAAACTTTGTGAAAGTTTTATGGGCTTATTTTTACTAGAATCTGAAATGCAAAAAGACTAGGACAAGATGAGATGCATAATTATGAAAAAACAAACAAACCAAAACCACAACAAAAACATGAAAAACTTTGAAAATGGCCAAGGTTAAAATACCCCAGAAGCTGGTGACCAGACAGTGTTACGACTAATTGTGGTTAGCTAGAATTAGGATGGTGATTAACAGTGTTGGGATGAATTGTGGTTAGCTTAAACCAAAGTTTTCAGATGGCCATCTGCAGCGAGGCCCTTGATCTCTGAAGAGATCATCCATTTCTGGTTTACATAATCTGAAGACCAACGGCAATGCCTTTTTAAAGTGAGAATGAAGAAAAAAAACCAAAACAAAACCAAAAGCACCAACTCTCTATGTTTCATGTTCTGAAATGTTTTTTATGTTGTACAGAGAGAAAGAAAAGAAAAGCAAGAAAAGTGAAATAAGAACTCTTAACAAAGTAGAATGACATCTATTGTTGTAGACAGTGGTTCAGTTGTCATATTGACTTATATTCCTCTTGGTGGCTTTTTATTTGTCCTTATGTTGTAATCACCTTGTAAGTCTGCAGGTAAATTGTTGTGATGGATCTCTGATTCTACTATATTATTATATTCCTTCCTGAGTGTGAAAAAACAAAAGATGTCCTGTTATGCAGAACTGAGGAATAAAAGAACAATAGTTCGCCTAAGCATAGATCACAGCTAGTAGTTTTACTGGCTATGTATCATGATTTTATAATGATCATCACAGCAGTAGACATTCTTATTATAGTATTATCCTAAATGCTCTGCAACTGGCAAATTATTAAAAGCTCTTCCTCATGTAAAAAAGAAGAAAGAGGATGGGGCAATCTATGCTCTGCTAAAAACTCAACATTTCTGGCAGTTACTTGCAACCTAGCCCTGGAAGTCCCTGGAAGGCTATATATCTGTTATTTCCATGATGCACATAGCTATTTGTACCTTGACACTTCTGTCTATAATTTCAATGTAAGTGGTTGGGTATTCACTTGCTTACCTTAGCTTCTGGGACTGACTTTGTAGATGTGTTTTGAGCATGCTGAAGGAACAATCAGCAGGAAGAAATATCTGCCTTTCTCTTACTCTGAATTTGTTGGGGCAATTAATGAGGCAGGAATTATAAAATATGTAGTTATTTTATTTTTGAAAAGCCTCTCCCACAAACTATACACAAACTAGTTAAATTTGGGTTCTCTTTCATTGGGGAAAATCTTCACAAGGATACTTTTGGGGAATTTAGGAGAATCAGAAAATTGGAAAATGGCTCTGCCCCACTTACAAATAGACAGCCTGGAGCCCTAGGGCGAGTCTGTTCTACTTACGGCAGTGGAGTAGAATTTAGTGATAGTCCCTTGGCTCCTTTGTGGCAGTGCTGAACTGCTCGGCGTGCTCCCATGAACGGTGGCGATTTGTGGCAGAGGCAGGTCCTTGCAGCACCAAGTTAGGGTGCGGAGGTCCAAAAGCAGGTTCTGCTCGCTTTCCCTTCACCCTTCTCCAAGATGCTACTCAAGGTCTATGTAACAGTCTGCCTAGGCAATGTCCCTTGTGGTAAACTTGAAGCACTTACATTTCCAGGTAGTTCAAGCCCGAAGCATCAGGGCTGAGCAGGTCTGAAGCACAAGGCAGAGCAGAACATGTTGCCTAAGCTGAGAGCAGTGAGGCAGAGTACATTGTCTGAGCAGAGCAGTGAGGTCANTTAGCCTCAAACCAGCACACAAGTGCATAAACACCTGTGGGTACCTGTTTATCACTTTGGGAGTGTACGTAATGGCCCAAGTCTTTGTTTTCCTTCTGCCCTTTCTTCCCTCATCAGCAGAAGGGTGGGGCGAGCCAGGACATATTTTAGGCCTATTATCCTTCCACAACATACTCAAAAGCTCAGGTCTTGCTACACTTATCTGCAGTTTGTGAGATACAGTTTCACATACTTCTCCACTCTATTTTACAACAGGGATTTTAATTGAAAACCCTCCAGAGAGGCTGCAGAAGCCTGTTGTGTGGGCTATTCTGAGTAATGGCGATCCAAGCAGTTCTTCCTCTTTGTGTAAATTTGAGTTCAAGTTTGGGAATTCTGCTTGAGGCAGGACTCAAGAAGTCACATAGTGCCATATTGACTGTTAATATTCTTAATCCTCCCTCCTTGTGACACTAGCTCCAGGTGCCTGTCTGATGGACTGGAATGGATGTGGCTGTAAGGATTTTTTTTTCCCAGTAGACAAGACTTATCTCAGAGACAAAGTTGTAATGTGCTTATAAGTTAACTCTTGTACCTAAGGATGGTGTAATAGCATGTAAACAACAAGGTGAGTGGGAGAGAAGTGAGATACCTCTTCATTAGAGAAACATAGACAGTACGAAGACCAAAGCAGTCAAGCTTATAACAAAGTTAATCCTCACTGGATTTTAGAAAGATATTTAATATGTAGACAACTTTAGTCATGTTTGTAAAGTTACATGCTGGTACTTGTTTAATAATTTTTGCCTGTGGCTTCGTATAGTTTAGGTGAAAAATAGCTTTTGTTTTTCAAAGATCTTTGAAAGATAACCGTAGGCCATCTCAGGTGATACTTAACCCACATGATACTCTCCTGCCAAAGGCTCTGCAAGATCAAAGGAAAGTGTGAAACAGGCTCTTTCATTCATAGCCCAGGATCATAGGATTTTCTGTAAGGAGATGTTCACTGAGGACAATAAAGAGCTTCATGGGGAAACCTGCATAGACACATTATAGGATATACCTTTACTGATATGCTCATTCAGTGGTTTATTACAAGTAACCCTGTGCCTGTGTTCAGATCTCTCCTGTGTTGGTAGGCCTAAATATGCCCAATATGCATCCCGGCATGTACGGGCATGGTGAGTTTGGAGGATTGGCCAGGGGGGTTAGAAGGAAAGTGGTTAGTGAGGTTATTTGGCAGAGAGGAGAAAGCCAGAAGCTAGACCGCCCGAGACGCTGTGCCCCAGAGACTGTGTTTTGAGTACTTAAACATCTCAGCAAGCCTATGAGTGAAGTAGACATCACCATTGTTTTCCTTTCACAGCCTATAGTATAATTTTATCTATTAAAATATTCCAATTAGCCTCACACCAGCACAGCGCAAAATAGACTGCCTCGACTTCATTCTTCATGTAGCACATATATGGGTGAGAAGAGACAAGAGGCTGGGATTCTGATCAGTCTCAACATAGACATGACTGGAACCAGGTTGGAGCTGGGTTAGAATCTAACACTTGTTTTTTAAATCCATTCAAACCTGCAAAAATTTATGGAGCTGTAAAAACAAACAACCAAAACAACAAGGTATCTGAAATCTCTACATGTTTTTGCTACTTAGCAGTAGTACGAGAAAAAAATCTGCTTTTCTGCTTCTTAAATTCGTCTTGTGTCAAGGATCTTGAAAAAATGAACCTTTCGGTTGAGACCGTTGGGCTTCATTCCCCCCTGACCACTGGTCTAATTGCCTTCTAGCCCTGACCACAGGAGAAAAAAAGTATCTCAAGGACCCAAGAGCTTAAAAAGCCCAAGATAATCATGACAGTCACATTGGTGCTGGAAACAGGAACTCCCAGATGTCGTTTAGAGTTAGAGTTCAGTTTTACTCTACTTCCTAGACACAGCCTTACTCAAAGATGATGCAGTTGTCTTTATGTGAACAAAGAATCCTTTCTCCTTGTGTCAAAAATGAAATCAACCTCAACACGTCTTCTTAAGGACACAGCTTCCAGCCCAAGAAGATATGCCTTTATGAACAGAGGTTGTCATGATGCCCTACATAGTGCCTAGGTGTCAGAATTGCTGAGGATTTATTGTTGTTAAAATGGACAAGAACTCACATGCTCCCTCATCATTTCTCATCAACATGTCAGCCTGGGATTGCAGATGAGCAGAAACCTCAGACTTGGAAACCTAGAGCTGCTAATGACAAATTGCAATCTGCCTTGTGATTTTCATACAAGATGAACACTTACAGCATCCAAAAGCAGAAAAAAGCTAGAAAAACAGGAGGAGATGTGTTTTGCTGTGGCATGGGCTTGTAAGGAGTCTTAACAACACTGCTGCTGCTATTGGAGCACATTGGGACAGGGTATTCTGTAGCACTGGGACTTCCTGAGACAGCCAGGACTGGCAGTGAGAAGAACTGTCATCCAATCTCTCCCTCCCTCCAGCTGGAGCCAGTGGCTGGGAAAAGGTTCAGCCTCCTTGGGGAAGGCACACACTTGCAGATATACAGCTGGGTTCCAGGATGCTCTGCCTGTTTTGTGATCATACAAACAATAAAGCAGGGATTTCTCATGTCTGTTCTACTGTTCCACCAGACACAACTCAAAGAGAAGTGGGAGTGACAGTCTATATTTAGTGAATGAAAAATGCAGGTCTTACTCTGAAGTTTCAAAAAATTGACTCTTCAGCCATGATAATTTGTGAGATTACTTTCAAAACAACAACATTTCATTGTAGTAGAGCAATTTGGACAGTTTTGATCACTGTCTATATTTTTAGTCTGTCTATACGCTTAGTTCATGTTTTCAAGGTTTGAAGGAGGGACTGCACAACACAGTCATCAACAGTGTTAAACAGTGTTAAATGTCTATTTTTTTTTTACATGCTTAAACATCCTGATCATCAGAAAATTCCTGATGCTGGTCTATGAAGTAAAGTGGAAGTTTTTAGTGTTTTAAAGAAAAAGCTGATCTTCAAAACTTGGAACGAATTTTTTTTTTTTTTTTTTTAATCTGGAAAAATTCAGTGGAGAAGAACAGAAAAGTGTTGTGTGGGTATTGCACAGATATCCATATATATAGAATAGCTATCCAGAGCAGTTAAGGACTGAGGATCAGGCAAATGGCCTTTGAACAGCAAAAGAAAACAGTGTGGAGAAAAATTGACTTGTAGTCCTACAGTGTTCAAAGCTTCAAGAAGAAATGATTAGGCTGAGGAGCAGCTTTAGTGCACAATAGTTAAGAAAAATTACTTTGATGGGAGCATAGTGAAGAACTGCTGTGCTAAAGATCCAGACAGAACCTGCCAGGAGGAGAGACTCTGGAGCTTGCTTTGTCATTAAAATGAGCAATAAAACTATCACATTACTGTACACGAATTGATTCCCAGTGACTGTCCATGATGATCAATCCTATATTGCATGTATGTATCATCAGCAAGCCTGAAAAACCTAAAGAGCTAATGCTAGAGAGACGTTTGGTAGAGTATTAGTCCCGTCTTTTTGGTATTGGAGAGTTATGTCTTAGTCACACAATTTGACTGGTTTTTTTTTTTTAATGATACTGGGATTACGTGTTTATTGATCCAAGTGAGTAGTATTTGTAGCTTCATTTCTGGCTGGCCAAGGTGTGCAAGAGTTTGTAAGAAGCAAGAGATTACAGTGCCTCTAATTTTGGTGTTTTCCTCTCATAGCAGATCACGCAGGATTCTAATAGACATAACTGTTACAAATAAATATCTGAGTTGTGTTGCAAAGAACTTAGAATGATAGAATCAGTCA
>WBNM01042418.1:66295-85125 GCA_013399055.1 Ramphastos sulfuratus | reverse complement strand
CAACCCTGACTGATTCTGTGAGCCTGTGATTGCAAATCATTGTTATGTTTTAGCTTTTCTTCTTTTCACTCTTACTTTCCAAGTGTAACAATCCTTGTATCCAGTCCAGTTAAATGATCTTTGTTGAAAATTAAGACATGGCATCTTGAATGAAAGATGTTGCTACAGCAATAAACCGGGCAATGTTTTCTGTTAAGTCTTAATTGTGCCTGAATGAGATGCAAAGCATCTTCATTTGAAGTGCCATTGCTTTGTCTCCTCTGGCATGGTAACCCAAATAAAGAAGCTACACTTAACCAAAGCTATGAATTTTGAAATACTGACATATAATAGAAAAGAATTTTTGGCCCCAAACAGTCACAAACATGTTCTGAAGCATGAGCTTCAGTGATGAAATAAAACACTGCCTTGATGAAGCTTATATCAAAGCACATTTCTCACTTTAAAATGTTGGATTTTATTTTGGTTGGTTGGTTAGGTTTTGGGGTTTTTTTTGTTTGGGTTGGGGTTTGTGGTTTGTTTGGTGGTTGTTGGTTTTTAACATATAAATACTGTAAAACTTAAGCACAAAGGTTAAAATTAAATCACTTATTTGCTAAGTTAATCTCTTTCTAGGATGCATCTTTCCTGCCTTGCAGATTTTTTTTTCTTTTCCTTTTTTTTCATTTGAAATAAATTGCAAATTAAAAATATGCAACCAAGTTTGAAGAAATTCAGAGCTGCCCTCTCACACAGAAGTCTTCAGGAGGAAAGATAAAAGTCTTCTTGAAATGGCTATGCAAAGCAAACCAGCTATGAAATTGCAGCTGAAAACTAACACTGCTTTTGTTCATCATCTCTGCTGCCCTTTTCAGACAGAAAATGCTCTGTACTTTAAGCACAGGTGAGAAGCAAGGCAATGCCAACCACTTCGCTTCTTCACTTACAGAACTGAAAAGCTGAGCCAAAACTGTAATAATCACAGATCTGAAGGATCCAAACTGCATTTAAAACACAACAAACCACAGGAATTTTCTGTGTAAACTTCTCAGCAGCCATATCCGGGACCCACGAGTGGCCTTGGTTACCCTTCTTGGTGCCATCCTGGCAGGGCACAAACATATCTCCCTCATTAAAAAGCATGCAGACAGAGTGTCTGAAACACAACCCTCAACTATGGCAGTGAGATTATGATTCAAGAGCAAGTAATGGCTGGTTGTTACTAGAATTTCCTCCTATGATCACTGAACCAATTTGGTTTTATACAGTTATTAAAGGCTGTTAAACATTAGACAATGCTTATTTAGCAACTCAAGAGAATTGAAAACCCAACAATTCCCTGAAATCAGACTAAGAGTCTAAAATAAAGGGCTTGGGTTGAGGCCAGAGAAGCCTCCCCCCCACCCAATCCTGATTTGCACTTCTTATGTAGATCTCTGCTCCTTTATTTCTACAGAGGTATCAAAAAAAGGTTATGCTAATAGACATAAATTCATTCCACTTGAAATGCATTTGATTTATACTGGGACAACAGATTTTGGCCCAGTACCTTTTTATTTATGCAGGAGAATGGAATCAAATTAGAAGAAAATAGAAGAAATGAACCTTTTTTAGATTCTTACAGCTTCCTGGGTATCAGAATCATAGAATGGTAAGGTTGGAAGGGACCCAAAAGATCATCCAGGCCAACCCCCTGTCAGAGCAGGATCATAATTGAGTGCAGGTCACACTGGAACACATCCACACTTGGAAGTCTCCAGAGGAGACTTCACAACCTCTCTGGGCAGCCTGTTTCAGTGCTCTGGGACTCTCACAGTAAAGAAATTCTTCCTCATGTTGAGGTGAAACTTCCTGTGCTGTAGTTTATCTCCTTTCACAGACTCACAGAATGTCAGGGGCTGGAAGGAACATGGAAAGCTCATCCAGTCCAACCCCCCTGCCTGAGCAGCATCACCTAGAGCAGGTCACACAGGAAAGCATCCAGGTGGGGTTTGAATATTTCTAGAGAGGGAAACTCCACTACCCACCTTGGGCAGCCTCTTCCAGCAAAGTCATCAACAGAAAGGTCTCCTACAGTGTCATAAAACCTAATTCACTCAATGTCATTATTAGTATAAAAACCAAAAGCAACTAAAGGGTTTGATTTTTTTTCCTTTTTCATCTAATAATTGCATAGAGCTAACTTGAGATGTGAGCTGTGAGACAGGTTTTGAGTATCTCCAGAGAGGGAGACTCCACAACTCTCCTGGGCAGCCTGTTCTAGTGTTCTGTCACCGTTTGCCCCTTGTGCTATCACAGAGAAGGGTTTGTCCCCTCCCTCTTGACCCCCAGCCCTCAGACATTTAGAGACATTGATTAGGTGCCCTGTAAGTCTTCTCTTCACCAGACCAAACAGCCCCAGGTCCCTCAGCCTCTCCTCACAAGGCAATGCTGCAGCCTCTTCATCATCTTCACAGCCCTCTGTTGGCCTCTCTCCAGTAGATCCCTGTCCCTCCTGAACTGGGAAGCCCACAACTGGATGCAATGTTCCAGGTGAGGTCTCAGCAGGGCAGAGCAGAGGGCAAGGAGAACCTCCCTTGATCTGCTGGACACACTCTTCTCAATGGATCTCAGTGACCTCTGGGGCACTGATCTTCATGCTAGCTTTATCCACTTCATCAATGGAATTAAGTTGTTATAAGCCACTTTACACACTTAGAATCATAGAATGGTTTAGGTTGGAAGGGACCTCAAAGATCATCTAGTTCCAACTCCCTGCCACCTAATTCTGGTGTAGCAGGACCTACACAGAACTACACTAAATCTGTTTCAATTAACACTTACTAAATACCACAAACCTGGTTTTCTTTCATTCAGTTCTGTGAGGTGCATTCTGCTTCTCTAAATTTTAAGAAGCTTCCACTTTCCTTAAGAAAAATAAAAATTATTTTTTCTATAATTACTAGTTATTTTTTATTAGCTTTTTTATTTTCTTTATTAGTATTTATTACTAAAAGTTATGCTTTTAACTTTGTCCCAATTTTCTGCAAATGATAACAACATTTTCAATTTCAAAAGTTTTCCATCCAACAGCTGCACAGCTCTGTAAATATTTTTCAGTTTCCCTTGTCAATTTTATCTTCTTTTTATTTTTTACACCCCCCCGCCCCCTCCAAAAAAAAAGGCAGGGAGAGGAAAACAGGAGATGGAGCAGCAACAGGACTGTGGCTTCAAAATGTGTGTGAATGAAAAGTTGTGACTGCATTCAAACACACTTTCTGTAACAAAGCAGGACTGCACTGATTGCTCAATCAAAGCTGAAACTGATACTCAACATCAGAGCAATTCTGATAAGGACTAATTTTATGAGCATTCTAAATCTCTTAATTATTTCCTCTTCTATTATTATTACATTCTACCACCATTATATGTTCATCATTACTTCTTTTCCTGCATGCCATTTTCTGTTCAGCAGCTACACACATTGGCCAAAGAGACAACCCCAAGGGTTTGGGAGAATTGGTCAAAGAGCTCTCTGCTATAAATTTTGGAGAAGGGTCTCCACTGCATCTGTACTGCAGAATCAGAGAATGCCTTAGCTTGGAAAAGACCTCGGAGATCATCTGCTCCAACCTCCCCACCATGGGCAGGGACACCTCTCAACTAGACTCTAGGCCTCATCCAACCTGGCCTTGAACACCCCCAGGGAGGAAGCCATCCACAACCTCCCTGGGTAACCTATTCCAGAGCCTTACCTCAATGAATGCAAAGAGAAGGAGCCCCAAGCTTTAGAGATACCTCACACAGTCTGTAACACTGACACAGAGAGAATTGCCACGTAAAGAACTTTGAAGCCTTAGTTTTATAGGATTATTTGAGGAATATAGAATCATAGAATGGTAAGGTTGGAAGGGACCTCAAGGATCATCCAGTTCCAACCCCCTGCCATAGGCAGGGACACCTCCCACTAGAAGAGGTTGCTCAAGAAGTGACAAAACTAAATCCAAAACAGACTCTCCCCTCTCCCCAAGCCCAACGGCTAAACCATTGCACATTGCTTTCTTTGGACATCTTCCAGAGTGTTTTTATTACCACATTCTCTTATGCATGTGTGGATTNGTTGCTGTCTGGGCTGCACTCACACTGCAGGCTCATGTTGAGCTTTTCATCAACCCAGACTCCAAGGTCCTTTTCCTCAGGGCTGCTCTCAGCCATTTCAGATGTTCCAGAAATATTTGGCTATGGCAGTTTGGGACATGATGTAATGGCCACGGTGGTCTTAGGCTGATAGTTGGACTTGATGATCTTAGAAGTCTTTTCCAACTAAAGCAATTCTATGATTCTAAGAGGTTAACTGTGGCCTGATGGTAGCCACTCATTGGAGAGCAAATAAAGCAAAGATCAGCTCTAAACAACTGAGTGTCTTGCTAGGACTTTTTGAGTCTGCTCTCCCTGCTGTACCTTAAGAGTTCTGTTAAATGCTCCCTGTTTGGGTGTCTGCTCTCCACTTGGAAATGGCAGTGCCCCTTCAGCTAGTGCCACTGCTGGGTGCTGCACTTGTAACTGCTATGCTCTAATCCCTGACTTCCACTGCAGCCCTGCCAAGACCAGATAGTCTGAATTAGCAAGCAGCAGCATGAAGCTCACCAATTCTCTTTCTGCCTGTAGGAACTCAAACAACAAATGCATCTCAGTGAGTTCTATTTTCAGACTATGGGTTGCTTTGTTGTTTGGTTTTTTGTTTTCCCCAGTACTAAGAAATTCAGCTCTACTCATCCAAAAAGGTTTAAGGGGAATTGAGAAGAAAGATCTGATTTGAAACACATTATTCAGTAAGTTCACTTCCACCTGAAATAACACAAACTTGAGCTTGGCCAAGGGTCCAGTACTCGCATGGGGTCCTTGATCAGGGCTTTGCCATAGGGACTGAGAGTGGATTTCGGACTGAGCCACATCAAAGTAAAGCTGCTCTAGGGCAAGTGGGAAGCTGATGAGTCATCAGCACGACCAGCCCTCATGTTCTGACTCATTAACTGCTGTGAACAGGGCCAGGCTCACACTTCCCTGGCACAGCTCCAGCCAGTCCCTTCCGGCAGCACCACCATTGCTAAACATTGGGAAATCTGTTTATATCCCTGCGAGCGCAGCCAAGCCATTGCCCAACTTCTGCTCTCAGTCCCTCTCAGCCTTGTAAATGCAGAAGGGACAAAAAGGAAGCTCATCTTGTGTCTAGGCCCAAGGTGTGACGCTGCATGATGCAGCAGATAGACTTTTACACAGATGGAAGGTGCTTGAACTGAAGAAAAGGACCTTGAGGCCACAAGATGCCAGCCTGTTGCATGCCCTCGCTCATGGCACCACAGTGCCATTCCTGGTAGGGCTGCAGCCAGAGCCAAGCCACACAGTACAGCAGTGCTGGCTCTCAAGCAGGACCCAACAGTGTCTAAGCTGTTGGTGCCTCAGCAGTGAGTGTGAAATGCTCTGACAGAAGCCAGAGCTGCTCCCAGGCACTGCAGATGCAGCTGCCTGCTCCTGTCCTGCTTGCTAGCCCCACACAGATGAGGGCCTTCCCCCAAGCAGGAGTGAGCAGAGCTGCCCTCTGACCAAGCACAGAACTCAAAAGCCATTGCTAGACTCTAAAGGAATGAAATCTGCTTAGTGCAGTCTTAATAAATTGAAAACAATCAGTGAGTCATAAGATGCAATTCACTCACCAAAAAATCACAGGAAGTGACTTCCAGAAGTATGATTTCAAGTAAATGGAGGGGGGGGGCAAAAGTGCACAAGTCCTCAGCCTCATGTAACAATTGGGATGAAAAAAACCCATCAACTGTGTGTACAAAAATACCTTTTTTTTACTTATTAAAGTCTTTGATCTCATTTCCTTCACCCACCTCAGAACGATTTCCGTGCCTAGTGCCTGTTCCTGGGAAACATCGACAGAAGGGTGAGACCCACAGTGCACAGAAAAATAAAAATCCCAGTTTAGATAAAAAAAAATGAACTCATAAGTGAGTAATTCTGCATGCAGTTACATTTATTGGCGTGTTTAGAAACCTCCAAACCCACTGTTCACTACAAAAACACCCAGAGCCCTGGCAAGGGTGAGATGCCAAGATGCTGGAACACCCCCGTGAATGCCTTGCCTTGTGGGGGGGCAGCCTGACCAAGGGTGGGGCCAGGAATCTCGGAAGGGGATGAAGAGGATCAAAGAAATTCTATAATTAAGAGATATTTTGCAGCAGCTCATGGCAGCTGTTGAAAGCAGTGGGAGGACTGGCAGGGGTGCCACAACAACGAGCAGAATTCTTCCTCGCCAGACCCAACGCAGCCTCTGCACCGTCCCTGCCCCACCTCTTACCAAGGTTGCCTTATGCCAATGCCTGCTGGTTCTGCAAAACTGGGGATGCATTGAAGTTATTGCTGTCATCCTTCTAAGGCTGAAAGGGGGAGGAAATTATTGTTCATTAAAAAAATATGTGAAAAAATAAATTAAGAAGAACTTCTTTTCTGCAAGGGCCTACCTGGAGTACTGCATGCAGTTCTGGAGCCCTATTACAAGAGGGATGTGGAGATGCTGGAAGGTGTCCGGAGAAGGGCCACGAGGATGAGCAGAGGGCTGGAGCTGCTCTGCTGTGAGGAGAGACTGAGGGAGTTGGGGCTGTTCAGGCTGGAAAGGAAGAGACTCTGAGGTGACCTTATTGTGAATTTCCAGTATCTTAAGTGGCCCTACAAGAAAGCTGGGGAGGGACTTTTTAGGCTGTCAGGTAGTGATAGGACTGGGGGGAATGGAACAAAGCTAGAAATGAGTAGATTCAGACTGGATATTAGGAAGAAGTTCTCCACCATGTGGGTGGTGAGACTCTGGAACATGTTGCCCAGAGCGGTGGTGGAAGCCTCATCCCTGGAGGTGTTCAAGGCCAGGCTGGATGAGGCTGTGGACAGCCTGAGCTAGTGTGAGGTGTCCCTGCCCATGGCAAGGAGGTTGGAACTAGATGATCCTTGTGGTCCCTTTCAGTCCTGACTGATTCTATGATTCATGGAGCACTGGGAACACTGCCCAGAGGGGTTGTGGAGTCTCCTTCTCTGGAGATCTTCAAGACCCATCTGGATGTGTTCCTGTGTGACCCAAGCTAGATTTTATGGTCCTGCTCTGGCAGGGGGGTTGGACTCTATGATCTATGGAGGTCCCTTCCAACCCCTAACATCCTGTGATCCTGTGATTTTAGATACTCCAGTGGGGGAACTGTACATCTGCTGTATACTACCTTGGGTATTAAAAGAGAATTTTTGAATTTGCTTCACCACTGCAAGAATTCTCCAATAAACACTCTCCTAGGTCAATTTCACCTTCAAGTAGCTTTAATTTCAAGAGATGCACCTTCAGAATTGGGTTTATACAGACAAATTTGGTATTTCTTTGCAGATATTTGTCTTCTCCATGGCCACTCTATGCCCAAAGGAAGGGCAGGTCGTGGTTCAGTGACTGCATGAGAATACACTATTCTGTCTCAGTCTGCAGCTGGATTCCTCTCCCTTTGCTACGCTCCTTTTCCCCGCCTCTCACCACAGGCAGGAGAATTTCAAGAACCACATTCCACCTTTCATCTCAAAGTGAAAAGGCTGCACCACCATGTCCTAACATCATGCACCCACCTCTGCTTTTGATGACCATAAGTCATCCAGCAGACTTGCAACAGTCCTCACAATGTGGGAATGACCTTCTGAAGGCCTAAGAGAGTTACTTCTCCTAAAAAATGGCAAGCTTGAAGACCCTGCAGCAATTTTGGTAGCCCAGATTTTATGGCTTGTCACTTGTTTACAGCTCTGTTAAATGCCAACTTAAGTGGAAATGGGACTGAGTTAAATTAAGATCTGAATCACATCTTGTTAAGGACAATGAGCTTCACTCTGGCATGAGCCCACACAGAACATGTTTGGAGAAAAATCTTTATTGGCATAGACAGTTTACATGCCAGACTGTGCAGACAAAGCACCGGTTTCATTAGGTTTGCAGTTGTCTTGGGCTTTTTCTTTTAGCTTATGTTTGCTACACAGACAAAAAGAGGAATGTAGAAAGTTTAATACAATGAATCAAAACAACATACTCAGTGTTAGCTTCCCTTGGTCCTCTCATGGTTGTCACACTGCAGTATCACTCTTAATTGTGTAACCATGGGCTGGTTTTTCCAGGCAGCGCCTGTTTCACTTACTAAGCATGTTTGCCTGTTCCAGGGCTCCACTACTGACCTCCTATTAACTCTTTTCTTTATCTACTATGCAGCTTCACCTCCAACTTACTGCAAAATCCTGCAACTCAATTCTACTGGCAGATGTAACAAACTGTCTTTAAAAGATCACCGAATCATAGAATCAGCCAGGTTGGAAGAGAGCTCCAAGCTCACCCGGCCCAACCTAGCACCCAGCCCTAGCCAATCAGCCAGACCATGGCACTAAGTGCCCCATCCAGGCTTTGCTTGAACACCTCCAGGCATGGGCACTCCACCACCTCCCTGGGCAGCCCATTCCAATGCCAATCACTCTCTCTGCCAAGAACTTCCTCCTAACATCCAGCCTAGACCTCCCCTGGCACAACTTGAGACTGTATCCTCTTGTTCTGTCCCTGGGTGCCTGGCAGCAGAGCCCAACCCCATCTGGCTACAATCTNGGCACACCACTGGTGACAGCTGCCAACTGCATGTGGCACCATTCACCACCACTCTCTGGGCCTGGCCCTTCAGCCAGTTCTTGACCCACATCAGAGTGAATCTGTGCAAGTCATGAGCTGCCAGCTTTGCCTGGAGCTTGTTGTGGCAATAATTAAGCAAATCATCACCACACAGCTTCTGAGATTTCCATGCCTTTTTGCCAGGCTGTCCCCATTTTAGGAGTCAAATATATTTAGAAGCATCCAGTAATTTTAAGAAGCACTTTGAAAGATCCAGGCCCTGACTCAGAAAACAGAATCATAGAATAAGTCAGGGTTGAAAGGGAGCACAAGGATCATCTAGTTCCAACCCCCCCTGCCATGGGCAGGAACACCTCACACCAGATCAGGCTGCCTAGAGCCTCAAATAGCTGTCATTTGTGTTCAAAACACAGCATGCAGTGCCTTCAGCTATCACTGCAAGAAGCTGGCATATTTAGAAGTCACAGGGCGGTCAGCGTAGGTGGGGAGGTCTTCTCTCAAATACAGAAACCCTTTCATGCAGTCAATGGAAATCAAAACCCATTTTCATACAGTGAATGCTAAAACAGATGAACAGAAGATGAAGCAGTAGAGCCTTCATTTAGGCTATCTTGTGAAGACAACTCACAGAAGTATTTTTAGCAAAGAATGGGTGAAACCAGCATTGCCCACAGACAACACTTATGGCATCCTTCTCTGGTTGTTACCACCTGTAACAAGCACATTACCAATGCAAACTAGCAGCAGAGCAAGGATTTCACAAAGATTTCTCCACTGGTCTTGATGTTTGTTTGAGTAAGAGGAGGCTGAGTGGAGACCTCATTGCTGTCTACAACTACCTGAAGGGACATTGTGGAGAGGCTGCTGCTGAGCTCTTCTCACAGGTAAATAGAGACAGACCAAGGGGCAATGGCCTCAAGCTGAGGCTGGGGAGGTTTAGATTGGACA
Organism: Ramphastos sulfuratus; assembly: GCA_013399055.1. Classification (NCBI taxonomy): domain Eukaryota; kingdom Metazoa; phylum Chordata; class Aves; order Piciformes; family Ramphastidae; genus Ramphastos; species Ramphastos sulfuratus. Next base: position 75,530 of record WBNM01042418.1, on the reverse strand, counting down.
TTAAGTTTTTCACAGAGAGAGTGGTCAGGGACTGGAATGAGCTGCCCAGGGAGGTGGTGGAGTCACCCACCCTGGGTGTGTTTAAGGGTGGTTTGGATGTGGTGCTTGGGGGGATGGTTTAAGGTGAATCTTGTAGAGTAGGGTCCTAGGTTGGGCTTGGTGATCCTGAGGGGCTTTGCCAACCTAGGTGTTGCTGGGATTTCTGTGATATTCCAACATCACATAAAGACAAGCTAATGGCTCTGGTTCTTTTCCTGGTGCACAAAGGAGAATGCTGTTCCCTTCTTTCTCATACATGCAATTAGAAGAACATGGATTTTCAGATGGGTCCCAGCTCTAAGGAGATATGTGAGAAATAATGAGTTCTTTTAAAAAACAACAGTGATGACACTGCACAAGAACCTAGACAGGGTGAGTTAGACTATTGGTGAATGTATGGTTGGCTAAGTGCAGACAGAGAGCACTTGTCTGGCACTGGCCTATGTCCAGCACTGCAGGGACAGGTTCAGCCTGCTGCTAAACTTGCGTAAGATTCTCATTTCATGGCACAACACTTTGAGGTAGGAAAATGCAACAGCTGCAGAGTGTTTCCTGCTATTTAGCACAGGTGACCTGACTAACACTGATGCTTCTTGAGGCTTCCAAGCCTCCAAGGCAGACCATGGGACGCTTGGGTTGTTACAAATAAAACAAAAACCAGATTTAAAAGTCTGTTCTGTGGTTCTCAAGCACAAGTATTACACAAGGCAGTTTAAGGTCACAACTCAGTCTCAGCTGACTTGCATTAAAAAAACCACAAGCAGGTAGCCCCCACTTGGCTAACAGAACATCCCTGTGGCTCTTGCTGACAGGGCTGGCCTGGGGTACAGCACAATCTCACCACTTCCCAACAGCCATGTGGTACACAGAATCACAGAAACATCCAGGTTGGAAAAGAGGGTCACCAAGGCCAACTTCAACAAATGAGCATCTTGGCCAACATGTTGGACCTACAGAAACAAACCTTGCTGATGGTTTCGGCTGGACTAACAGATTGGTTTGACTGACCCTGTTGCCCCAGGACTTCCAGCTGTATCAAAATGGAGAAAAAAGGGTTTAGAACAGAAGAGCAGGGTCAGGCTGTTCTTTCCAGCAGCACCCTTCAGCCAAACTGTGAGATGGTTGGGTGAATATTTCATATTTACTTGCAGTCTAGTGATTTGTGACAGAGAAGGAAAGAAAGGGAATGACTAACAGTTATCTACATCAATATTTTCATTTTCTACCAAAAGCAGACACCAACAAATGCATCCTTTACCAGACTTTTGGTATTAAGAGCTTCCACAACTTCCCTCTTTTAAATGGAAGACAGTTACCTATTCTTAGGGCACACCCAGGGCACTCAAATGGCACTTAAAAGCAAGCCAGTGGAGCTCACCCACAGCTACAGCTGCTGCAAGGCACTCCGGGTGGACCCCATGATATCCCTAAAACAACTGGTGGTAGACAGCCAGAGCAGCTGCTAAGTATTATTTTCTAGCTTCAGCATTTTAATTATCTACTGGCATTATTCACTATTAACCAGGAAAACAAAAAAGTGCCAGAGTGTTAGTAACCTTTTGGGAGAGCTCCCACGCAGTGCGCACAGACCCCAAAGCACCTATTGGGCAGCAGAGCTCTGTGCTATTGATTTCATCTGCGCCCNGCCCAGCACTCGGTTGCTGTCTGGGCTGCACGCGTGCAGGCTCATCTTGAGCTTTTCATCCCGGCAGTTGGAAAGTGTAAAATGTCACCTATCACCCATTACATCACCAAAGGCATGCAAACACAAACTTCAGTATCTCTTGATCACTCCTCCTCTCAAAGTGTAGAAATAAATAACTAACACTCAACAGTTGAACTGTTCCTTTACTGCAGCAGGTTCAAGCGAGGGTCTGCGGCACTCCAACCTGCAGGCTGAGCTGAAAATCCAGGGCACTCGTTGCTGCAGATAAATCTTGCATGAAAATTTCATGAAGCTTTAACAAGGAGACACAATGTAATTATTAAACTGATTGAACCATGAACTTTGTGCCCTGACTCCACGTCCATCGTAATTTCTAATCTTGAAGCTGGAACCTAAGTATTCGAATATTTATTATCCTGTGCTAAGTACTAATTAAAATAACTTCTCCAGTGAAAAGAGTTGCCTTTTTTTTTTTTTCTTTTCTTTTCCTGAATTAGTTTCAGCATTATTTGCTACTGTGAAGAGAACTTTAAGAATGTCCTGCTAAGCTTCCCTGTAGCTGACTGATTCCATTGTTGGTATACGCCGAGGACTTAAAAACCAAAACATTAAACTAGTTATACAAATGGAAACAAAACACCCTTTGAGTTCTATTGACAAATTAACCTTTAGAATTTGGATGAAATCCCAGTTTCTGAGAGAAAGAAAAGGAAAAAAAAAAAAAGGTACTGAATAAAACTATTATATAGAACATTCTTATGGGATTTTTAAATGTATTCCATAAATAATGGCATTAATTGCATTTGTCTACTTGATGAGTGCCTGTGGCACCCATATTTAAAGAGACATCTCGATGCTTCTGTTAAAACAATGTTTATTTGGGGGAGAAATGTAGTAATCTCAAGACAAAATATTCCTTTGTGAGAGACAGATGACATTTTCAGATTAATGAACTTACAGAAGTTGTTCAGGAGGTTACAGAATGAGCAATAATCCTCTGTCCTCCACTTGCAGCAGAGGGCTATAAAGAGGCTTTGCTGTGAACGCCTCCATTTACCAATACAAAGCCATGCTCAAAGAGATCATATTGACAAGCCAGCAGGGTCTGCTTATGTGAAACAAAATGGTGCTGCCATGTAAGGAGAAAGGGAGAAGCAGCACAATCTAATAGATATTCTTTTTACAACTGAGCTGGCATTTCTAGACAAGCTGGTATTATTTTACCATATTTCTGTATGCCAGTTAAAATGAACAAAGAAGAAATTGCCCTTCAACTATGCAGAATCAAAATCTTCCCCCAGGACAAACAACCCACAGTATAAGCAAAGTTGGAAGAGACCTCAAAGATCATCAAGTCCAACCCACAACACAGCAAGGCATAGAATCCTGATTAAGTGATAAGAAAATTCTCCTCTTAAGTTTCATCTGGCCAAAGACTTGTATGACACTGCAAAATTTGGGCCCAGAATTCTCTTCTGCACTCAAACTCTCAGAGTCTGTCAGAAAATCACCATTAATACATTCAAATCATTGCAAGTTTTGCATGTGCATTAAAAAAGGGGATTATTTTCTAGTGCTGCTACCCTTTTGATCAGAGAATTGATAGGGTTGAACTCATAATACCAATAAAACTGCTATCTGTTGTATTTAACTAACTCCTGTACTACTTTCTCTTTGTAATTTGGAGATTAACTGCCAAGAGCTTCAGATCCTTGCAATAAATTCAAATTGCAATAAATTCAAGATCTTTGCAATAAATGCAATAAATTCATAGAATCCTAAGGTTGGAAGGGACCTCACAGATCATCTAGTTCCAACCCCCTGCCACAGGCAGGGACACCTCCCACTAGCACAGGTCACTCAAGGCCTCCTCCAACCTGGCCTTGAACACCTCCAGAGAGGGAGCAGCCACAACCTCCCTGGGCAACCTGTGCCAGTGTCTCACCACCCTCACTGTAAAGAGCTTCTTCCTAACATCCAGTCTAAATCTCCCCTCTGACAGTTTAAACCCATGAAATTCAATAAATCCTTCCAATAAACATGCTTTTCTTAAAGGTTCTGATTGCAGAAACAAATGAAGTCCTACTCCTGTCTACCTGCTGGGTTTGGTATCACAGAGGGATCAGCATTTCCTAAAAAGACAAGAAGATGGTGTTACCAGAGCCCCTAGAACTTCTTCCCACATGTGCACAGCAGTTGTTCTAACTCTTTCCTACAATAAGCTCTCTTTTTCCAGTTCTGCTTGGTCAGAGTTTCCAAATGATAACATGAATTGGCTCGAGGAACAGATTTCCCAAGCAGATGATGCTCCTTCACTGGAAACTGAGCACTCTGGCTCAAAACACACACATTTGTGCAAAGCAGCTCCTGGTACAGCAACTCTTCATTCAGAGATCATTCTCACAAACTCAGCTTTCAGGTCAGTACACTTATGCAGCTCCAAAAAGTCAAAAGAGTTTCTGCTCTCTGAACTTGCAGTATTTATACTTCAATACCATTCAATGCCTTTATATTTCAAGGCCACTGCCAATGGCTACAGCACAACAGACATGCAGAGCTCCACTAGATCCTTTTTTTTTTTGTTTGTTTGTTTTCCTCAGAGCCTCAAATCCCCATTCCTCAGACCAATAAAACTTGATTTACTTTGCCAAAATGACTTTGGCAAAAGTATTTTCTCCTATGACTTAGTTACAACACAAGCAACTAAGAATAATGTTTAGGCAACAAGCTTGACTCATTGCATCCCAGATAAAAGTATCAAGGTGAGTAAAATTACTTTGGGTGTACATTTATCACAGTATCACAGTATAAGCAAGGTTGGAAGAGACCTCAAAGATCATCAAGTCCAACCCATTACCACAGACCTCAACAATGGCTATGAGGTAGCTGGGATCATTTGAAATTTCAAACCTCTCAGTCTTTTAGAAAACATGGGGAGAGGGGGTGTGGATTCTTTGATTGAAAAAACTTTCAGGAAAGTTGTGGTTGTTAAGTCCAAGTGCTGAAGTCCTGCCCTGCTGGCTTGCCAGCAATGAAATGCATCACACCTAACCTACAGATTTAAGGAAAGCAGATGCAAAAGAAAGGGCAGCTCACAGTTGGGTTACCCTGCTGCCAGGGGAAGCAAATCTGTGATTTCACTGGGAGTGATGCTTGTACAAAGAGAATGGAATGACTTAGAGGGATGAGAAGGGATCTGTGCTTCCTGCTGCTTATCTAACCACCTGATCATTTTTGGGTCGCTGCTCTCTTTTCAGTGCTATATGTAGTAAGACTCATAGAATGGTTTAGGTTGGAAGGGACCTCAAAGATCATTTAGTTCCAATTCCTTGCCAGGGACACCTCCCACTAGAACAGGTCGCTCAAGGCCTCATCTAACCTGGCCTTGAACACCTCCAGGGAGGTTGTGGATGACAGAATCACAGAATGTGACCTGCAGNGAATGCAGTACTCAAGATGGGGACCCACCAGGGGAGAGTAGAGGCAGAGGAGAACCTCTCTCAATCTGCTGGACACACTCTTCTTAATGCACCCCAGGATCCCACTGGCCCTCCTGGGCACAAGGGCAGATTGCTGTCCATAGGACAAGCCCTCAGGAAGTACCTTGCTCTGCTAGACAAAAGTAGGATCAAGTTATAAACAACTTTTTTCAGGAGTTTCTTACAAAACTTCTGTCACCCACAAGATTGGTTCCAGTTCTTCAGAATCCTTCAGTACACAGAGGTCAGGATGTGTCCTGTCTCCCTTATTTTTAGAATCATAGAATGGTAAGGTTGGAAGGGACCTCAAAGATCAGCTAGTTCCAACCCTCTGCCATAGGCAGGGACACCTCCCACTAGCACAGGTCACTCAAGGCCTCGTCCAACCTGGCCTTGAACACCTCCAGGGAGGGAGCAGCCACAACCTCCCTGGGCAACCTGTGCCAGTGTCTCACCACCCTCACTGTAAAGAACTTCCTCCTAACATCCAGTCTAAATCTCCCCTCTGCCAGTTTAAACCCATAAACTCATGAGTTCATAACCCATTTTCTTCCTAGCTGATTTGTGGTGGAGGTGATTAGCTGGCAGATGAATTTTATTTTTTTTTTTTACCCTATTTCTACCTTCCATATGATGAGCTGATTAGTTCCCATGGAAGAAAAGGCAGTACAAATAACCACACTAATCACTGGAGTTCAGAAAGTTGGCTTCTACAGTCTCAAACTACTGTGTATCCAGGAAATCCTGCCAGACAGTCACTGTTTGCAAATGGTTGGGAAATGTGATCGTCTGCCATGGAAAACAGATGAAAAGCAGGATCTGGTTAAAAGACCAAGTCTTTGCCCAAACAAAACCTTTCCAAAATAAAGAAACAATGTCTGGTAGCTGACAGTTGACCTCAGCAAGGGAGGGTGACAGTTCTGCATTGGTGTTCTCTGTACGTAACTGGAGAGTTTCAAAATGAGGCCAGAACTTCAGCAAGATTTAGCTGAACATCAGGAACTTCTGATTGGAGAATTACTACAGCGTCCAACAGACACTGCTTGAAAGGAAATCTGTCCTTTTGGAAGGAAGGCACAGATAAAGCCCAACAAAACTTCCTGAAGTGAGAATGATGTGCAAAAAGATCAGACCTTCACCAGCGTAGCTGCCTCTTGCCCACCTGCAGTGGGATGTTTTATGCAGGAGGAAGCATCAGTGCAGGCTTCTGGGTAGTTATCAGCACCTCCCTCTGCTAGCCCCATGAAGAAGCAGGAGTGATCCTTCAGTATCCTCCAAGTTCCTTAGATACTACTCATAAGCCACATCCCCTACCCCCTTCACCATGTCCCCTACCCCCTTCACCATGTCCCCTACCCCCTTCACCACTTCTGTTCCCCTCCTTAACAATTTCACACCGTAAATATTTTTGACGGGCTGTGTTTTATTGAGTTCAAAGCCTTAAAACCTTTTATGGTCTCTTAGGAAAAACAATAAAAGGCAAATAATTTGTAATACTCCAATTCAATGAATAGGAAATATTCCAATTCAATGAAAAATGAAAATCATGAATGGTTTGGATGAGTTGCTAAACCACCGTCCATCATATCTGAAAGGTGATGGCAGACTGGTGAAGTTCCTGCTGACTGCAGAAGGGCCAACACAACACCCATCTTCAAGAAGGGGAAAAAAGGTCGACCCTGAGAACTACAGAGCAGTCAGTCTCACCTCTGTGCCTGGCAAGATCACAGAGGAGATCCTCCTGAAAGCTCTGCTAAGGCAAATGGAAAACAAAGCAGAGGTGATTGGTGGTCCTCAGCAATGGCTTCACCAAGGACAGATCTTGCCTGACAAATTTGGTGGCTTTTTATGATGAAGTCATCATGACATTGGAAAAGGGAAGGGCAACTGATGTCATCCACCTGGACCTGAGTAAGGCAATTGACTCTGTCCCACATGACATCCTGGTCACCAAGCTGGAAAAACATGGACTTGATGGGTGGAGCACTGCTGGATAAGGAACTGGCTGGATGGTGGCACACAGAGAGTGGTGATCAAGGGCAGAATGTCCACCTGGAGACCAGTGCCAAGTGGCATCTCTCAGGCGTCAGTGCTGGCACCAGTGCTGTTTGACATCTTTGTCAGTGACATGGACAGAGGAATCAGTGCAGCCTCAGCAAGTGTGCAGATGAAACCAAGCTGTGTGGCACAGTCGACTTGCTAGAGGGCAGGGATCCATCCAGAGGGACCTGCACAGGCTGCAGAGGTGTGCCCAGGCCAACCTCATGAGTTTCAACAAGGCCAAGTGTAAGGTCCTGCACCTGAGTAGGCACAATCCCAAGCACAAATACAGGCTGGATGGGGAATGGCTGAAAGGGGCACTGAGGAAAAGGACCTGGGGTCTGGGTTGATGAAAAGCTCAACATAAGCCTGCAGCGTGAGTGCAGCCCAGACAGCAACCAAACTTCTCCCTTGTGAGGACAGGCTGAGGGAGCTGAGGCTTTTTAGCTTGGAGCAGAGGAGACTGAGGGCTGCCCTCATTCATGTTTATATAGATCTGAAGGGTGTGTGTCAGGGCAGAGCCAGGCTCTGCTCAGTGATGTCCAAGGACAGGACAAAGGGCAATGGATGCAAGCTGAAGCAGAGGAGGTTCCATGTGAACATAAGGAAAAACTTTTTCACTGTGAGGGTGACAGAGCCCTGGACTAGGCTGCCCAGAGAGGCTGTGGAGTCTCCATCTCTGTAGACATTAAAAATCCACCTGGATGCACTCCTGTGAAAGTGGGTTTTGGGGAGTGGTTTTTAGCAAGCTCACCATGAATTGTTCCTCACATGCAGTTCAGCTACTATAAGGAAAACAGGAAAAGTGCAACAGCCTCTCAGTATTTAACAAAGAGCTACCTCCAGTTTGGTCTATACTTTTATAAATTAAATTGTAAGTCACAGAAAGCCTTTCTTTTTCAGCCTGTCATCTTCACAGTTTCCTGTTTTCTTCTAGAACATGAATCAGACATTTGTTTTTTCAAGATAAAGAAGGACTACTGGAAATGTTGTTCTAGTAGAGGCCATCCTAACAGAAAAAGGAAATGTTCACTAGACAATACCCTCAGCAAAAGGCACACTTCCAGTAAAGCAAACCAGACAGCACCCCAGAACTACTCAAATGCAACCCTACATCTGTGTCTACAGGAGAAGTAGCACAAAATGGAATCTGACTGCTCCCACCTCTGAATTGCACCCCTGTCTGTTTTATACTCAAGCTTATGCTTCTCCTTCCTCTCCTAGCCCACTGCTTCTGTTAAAGAGCTGTGGTAATTGCCAGAAAACAGCCTGTCAAAGCCTCAGCATCCAGGGGATGTTTTGAGAAGTATCTGACTGTGAGTATATATTGGAACCAATTACAGTGCCTATGTTTTTGCAGTTATTTGACAAGGAAATCAGCACAGAAGCCTCCATATGATAACCTTACGTGTCTTGGACCTGAAGTGGGTTTTACACTGCAGACCATCAGACCCAGCACAACCCCAGATCATCCTGGGGATGCTTTCTGGAACATAGACCACCTGAAACCACTTCTGGTGCCATAAACTGCTGGTACATTTTCCTGCTGCAGCACAAAATGGTGACCTGCCACAGCAGTATGAAACTTCACAGAACCAAGGAACATTAGGGGCTGGAAGGCACCTTCAAAAGCTCATCCAGTCCAACCCCCCTGCCAGAGCAGGATCACCTAGAGAAGGTCACACAGACACACATCCAGGTGGGTTTTGAGTGTCTCCAGAGAAAGAGGCTCCACAACCTCTCTGGGCAGCCTGTGCCAGTGTTCTGCCACTCTTCATCCAAACGTTTGACAATGGGGCATCATGGCAAGGTTGTTTCTGTCAAGCAATTCACTAAGCTGTGTGGCACAGTTGACTTGCTAGAGGGCAGGGATGCCATCCAGAGGGACCTGGACAGGCTGGAGAGGTGGGCTCAGGCTAACCTCAAGAAATTCAACAAGGCCAAGTGTAAGGTCCTGCACCTGGGTAGGCACAATCCCAAGCACAACTCCAGGCTGGGTGGGGAATGGCTG
>WBNM01042418.1:0-66284 GCA_013399055.1 Ramphastos sulfuratus | reverse complement strand
ATGGCAGGGGGTTGGAACTAGATGATCCTTGAGGTCTCCTTCCAACCTTCTATGATTCTATGAGCAGTTTTTCTTAAGTAACAGAGCAGCCTCTATTCTCTTTTCCTCACCCAAAAGCAGTGTGATGCCTCCCCCATGGCCTGCAGGTGCCCTTCCAAGGCCATGCATGCTGCAAGCCCATGGTCAGCTATAAACTCCTCCACATTCCTGTACAGCTGTTTCGAGATGTTGCTGGCAGGGGTCCACACTCCATACACCACTTCTATCAGCACTAGACTGGTACTTGCTCTGCAACCTGGAAAGTAAAACTCCTACACATATTTTAGCTCCTTTTTCCTTCTATAATTATTCTGTCTTTTATACTTTATCTCACACTCTTCAGAAGCTCAAAATAAGGTAAAATCAATTGGAGCATGTTTTCCATTGGTTTACCTCTTAACCTGCTATTTACTTATAAAATACATCTAGGAAAACGACAAAGCTTTTTTTTGAAAGTCCATTTTCAATGCCTAGAATAACTATATTAATTGTAACAGTTCCATCACACCAAGTACTTTGCATATCCTAATGCAATGCTATTCTCACAAGAGATACTTCCAAGAAGAAACTCTTTTTACTTCCAGTGTTTATGTTTTCCATCTCTGGAAAACCAAAAATCTCTGGAAATTTGAGGAATAAGAACACCTCAAAAAGTAAAATTTTGAGGCATGTAGAATAGAACTGGGTTTTTTTTTTCTCATAACAAGAGAGAACCCAGGGATAAAACAAGCAAACAAACAAACAACTCCACATACTACACATTGTCCAAAAAGAGTCATTTTAACAGTATGTTGTGGCTGGGCAAGACAAATGAAGGCATCAGTGGAAAAAAAAAAAAATCAGTTTATTCACCATGTCAAGTTATTTCAATTAGCATCAGAAGCCAAGCACATCTGGTGGAAGTTCTCACTAAGCCATCTCTGCAGTAAGAAGGGATGGTAAAAAAAAAAAAATTCACTGGCATCACTACACCTCCCCTGCTAGCAAGGCTGTTGTGTCAGCTTGAGGAGTTAACACACATTGAGGTGTGTACACACACACACACTTTACACTAGAATCTAGTTCACAATTTTCACATTTAACTTCACATCATCCTAACCATGTGCTATGCAATTAAGCAAAAAATATTCTTCCCAGCTTCTCAAGGCAAAAGCATTTCCATTTCTCTTTAAATGTGTAGAGCAGAATGGGTACAATGATAAACGTGACTAGGAAAACACAGTGTCAAAACCAAATGTGAAATAAAAAAAAACCCTTTTGTGAAGAACTCCCACACTAAATTCTGCTCTTGTAAGCTCAGAAATGTTGACCTTTTACTCCATTCCCCACAAAGCTGTACAGAGAGTGCAGGCTGTACCCACTTCCTGAGGCAAAGATGCTTTGTTGGAGTGCCCTGGTACCTACCCCAGGCCAGCAATGGCACTGGGATAGGCTGCAGACAAGCGATGAGGTAAATGCCTGTGTGGCTCTGACAGAAGTCATACAGAACAGAGGTTAAGATTAGAAAAGCTACTTCTGTCCAAACTACCCAACTCAGACAACCAAAAGCCTTTTTCAAGTGATAAATACTTCTATTTCTAAAGCAACATTCTTATTTCCACCTTAAGGTGTACAAAATGCTGCTAAGCAAACAAATTACACTGAACAGTTTGGGAGTTTCTTTCTCTTTCTTTTTTTTTTTAAATAGGAGGGTCCAAACACACATCCCCCAAGTGATTTAACAGGGAAAGAGACCTCTGAAAACATGTTCTGTAAATTTAACAAACTCTAGCTGGGCAAAGTGCCTTCCTCTTAAGTACATGAAGTCTTCTCCTATAAAAAAATTCTCTTCTACCTCAGAAGACGTTTGGGACATTGCTGTAGTTTGTACAAACCAGTTAGTTTTTGTAAACAAGTCTACAGGAGGATACTAAAAACCATCTGCAGTTCTCTCCAGGAATCTTGAACCCCTGCTGCTGGTAAAATGGTCAAGCCACCAATGACTGCAGGAAGATATGCTGGTGGCTGAANCTTCTCCTGATGCAGCCCAGGCTCTGGTTAGCTTTCTGGGCTGCAAGTGCACACTGCTGGCTCATGTTGAGCTTCTCCTCCACTAGCACCCCAAGTCCCTCTCCTCAGGGCTGCTCTCCAGCCAGGCACTGCCCAGCCTGGATTGGTGCTTGGCATTGCCTCAACCCAGCTGCAGGACCTTACACTTGGTCTTGCTGAACCTCCCGAGGTTGGCTTGTGCCCATCTCTGCAGCCTGTCCAGGTCCCTCTGGATGCCATCCCTGCCCTCCAGCCTGTCAGCTGCACCACACAGCTTGGTGTGGTCACCAAACTTGCTGAGACTGCACTCAATGCCTCTATCCATGGCACCAACAAAGATGTTGAACAAGTCTGGTTCCAGAACTGATCTCTGAGGGACTCGCTTGTCACTGTCCTCCATTGGGACATGGACCCATTGACAGCCACTCTTTGGGTGCAGCCATCAAGCCACTTGTTTATCCATCCAGTGCTCCATCCATCAAACCCATGTGTCACCAGCTTGGGGACCAGGATGTGGTGTGGGACAGTGCTCAGAGCCAGGTAAATGCCATCAGTTGCTCATCCCTCAGCTATTCATGTTGTGACCTGTTCATAGAAGGCCACCATAGAAGTCTGAGCTGCCCTACAGAAACAGCAGCTTTGCATGCACCTAGGATGGTAACACAGCAAAAGGATGTAAGCTTTACTAGCAAGAGCAACAAGTTAGTGTTTGTTCCTGTACAGGATCTGCTTCAACACCCTGAAATTCTTCAGGAACAAGGACAGACACTGACCAGTTCTTAATGCACATGCCCTGCCCTATCAATATCACTGCAGATACTTCCCGAGTTCCATGGTAGTGCCTCAATTTTTAACAGGCTACTTCAACATGAGCTCCTACAAAGTGGGAAAACAGATTGCTCTGGTTTGATACACCACAAGTGAAGGCAGAGAGGTGACGTGATTTCCTAAGAGTCACCCTGCAGCCCAGCAGGACCTGCACTGGTTTCCTGCAACCTCAGTCAGCTTCCTAGTGACTCGTGCTTCCCCTTCCTCTGATGCTGCTGCTTTGGAGGGCGTCACAGTGAAGGTGAAGCCTAAGAAAACACATCAATCCAGGAGTTCTGAAATGGCCTCTAAGAATCTCACATAAACAGAACTCTCCCAGTTCAAGCCATTTTTTATTTTGGAAACACAATACACTTGACACAGCTTTTAAGAATTTCTTGGCTGGAGACCATTTATAATCATAGAATCAGTCAGGATTGGAAGAGACCACAAGGATCATACAGTTCCAACCCCCTTGCCATGGGCAGGGACACCTCACACTGGATCAGGCTGTCCACNTTCCATGTCCTTCCTGTGCTGGGGGCTCCAGAACTTCTTCCTAATATCCAGTCTGAATCTACCCATTTCTAGTTTTGTTCCATTCCCTCCAGTCCTATCACTACCTGACAGCCTAAAAAGTCCCTCTTTCTTGTAGGGCCACTTAAGATACTGAAAAGTCACAGTAAGATCACCTGGGAGTCTTCTCTCCAGACTGAACAGCCCCAACTCCCTCAGTCTCTCCTCACAGCAAAGGTGCCCCAGCCCTCTGATCATCAAGACCATCATTCTGACCAAGAAAACAGTAAGGGGCCAACAGATGTTGCACAGAGCATGGAGCGGGGAAAGTGTCACTGCAGGGCAAGCTATCCCTGGAATTGCAGCTCTGTGCTTGAGGCTGCAGCTGCCACAGGCATGCTGGCAGCCATGAGAAACACAAGACAGCCAACGCCTTCTCCACACCTCCACTTGTCCTGCAGCCGCTTGTGGTGACACCAAGCAATGATTCGAACACAATACATTCTGCTCAGCTCTCTAAGCAAGCCTGCATCTGCCTCTTCACTACAGCTTCAGTCCCAAGAAAATAGCCACAGGTAGGGAATACTGCGGCACAGAGCAACACTCCCAAGCTCTACATTCCTGAAGAGTTCATGCAGCAGTCACGGGCATTAGCATTCACTGCTAGGTCTGGACTTTGATTTAATCAATGTGAAAAAAAATCCCCACAGCAAAAACCCACCTCCACCCTCCATCACGCCCACTGCTTGCTCCCTCTCTCTCAAAGAAATGGGGAAAATGCCACAAGTCTGTATGTTGAAACTCAGCCCACATGACATTTCCTTTGGATTTAATTGCTTCCATACAATTTGTATCTGCTAGTCACGCTAGGCTCCAGAGCATTAAATATGCTGGGACAAAGAAGCTCTTGTCCTGCAATAACCTCCTTAATCAAAGAGATGGAACTGTGGGTAAAAACAATTCTCAGCTTCATCCAAAGCATCCGAAGCAGCAGCGAGTCAAAGCCTAACCACTGACTCTTCAAGCCTGGTGTGAAGAGATGAGCAGTAAAAAGCTGGACAGGCTTTACAGACCCTTCCCTTGTCAAACCTGTTCAGCTGGGCACATTTATCATCTTAAGAAGCAGATGGCTTTCCATGGGGTCATCTGCTTAACAAGAGTCAAGATGGTCAGGCACAGCACTTCATAGCTGGTGACTACAGAAGCTGACAAAAATTGTAAAAATAACCTCACTGCTCATTTTCCTCAATTGGGGCAACCAAAATCATCAGCAAAGCCAAAAGCCAAGATCTCAACTGCACAGAAGTTAAGGAAGATCTCTGGATTTACATCATTACCACCAAACCAGTATCTGAATTACAGACTCCAGTCAAAGAAGCAAATCAGACAGATTTCTCATGCTGACAATCACAGCTGCAAATTTAGCTGTGATGTGTCTACTGCAATTTCAGAACTTCCTAAGCATCTGTAAAATGAGTTAAAGGTGAGCTGTGGTCAAGTTTTTAATTGATTCAGCTTTGGTATTGCACCAGTAGATACGTGCATTCATTCCAGATAAAAGTCAGTAGTAACTCATCTCAACACTGTCTTGTACATTAGAACTTATTTTCACAGAATAGTCAGGATTGGAAGGGACCTCAAAGACCATCCAGTTCCAATTCCCCTGCCATGGGATTGCCAACCCTCTGCCACACTTCACACTACACTAAGCTGTGCAGAGCCCCATCCAGCCTGACCTTAGAAACCTCCAGGGATGGGGCTTCCATCACCTCCCTGGGCAACCTGTTTCAGTATCTCACCACCCTCATGGTAAGCAACTTTTTCCTAACGTGCAATCTCAATCTACTCACTTATGACAAAACCCACTTATAATAATGAGATGCTGGCAAAGGGAGGAGTTCAAGCACCAAGTCTCACAACCACTGGAGACAAGGACAAAACAAATCCCTTGAAGTGTGGATTAAATGCTCCAAAGGCCATGAGCTTTTGTCAAGATCTCTTCCAAAGGCATGACACCAAGAACAGCCAAGACACGGCCTCTTGCTTGGCACCATTATTCTGCAAGGACCAAAGCAGGCTCCATTGATGTAAGCCCCACCTTAAAGGGAACACGTCACATCCATGAGTAACTGTGGAACAATACTGCAGAGCTGTCATGCAAAGGTGTTGGTGTTTTCCACATTTTTACCAGAACTTAACACACAGCCACTGCCTGATGCAGTGTCCCTCATTTCTAGTTGTGTAACTACATTCCTGAGGCAGAAATGTGACTCTGTTGTGAATACTGCACAGCGCCAAGCACACCAATATAAAACAATAAAAATCTCTTCAGAATTAACACAAATGGCTCCAGGGAAAGGCTGCATTTGGAAATCATCCAAGCACTTCAACTGTCACCATATTACCATGTTTGTAACATTCAGAAAGGGAATATTTCCAAAGTATTTCCATGACTCTTCTCCTGTCACCCTGGTGAAGATACTCACTAATATCATAGAATGCCAGGGGCTGGAAGGGAGCTCAAAAGCTTATCCAGTCCAACCCCCCTGCCAGAGCAAGATCTCCTATACCAGATCACACAGGAACACATCCAGGCAGGGTCTGAATATCTCCGGAGAGGGAGACTTCACAACCTCCCTGGGTGGCTTGTTCCAGTGTTCTGGCACCCTCACAGGGAAAGAATTCCTCCTCACATTTAGATGCCTTCGTATGCCTCAGCTTTCATCCACTGCCCCTTGGCCTGTTATCAGGCATCACCCAGCAGAGCCTGGCTCCATCCTCCTGGCACTCACCCTGCACACCTTTATAAACATTGATGAGGTGACCTCTCAGTCTCTTCTTCTCCAAGCTAAAGAGCTCCAGCTCCCTCAGTCTCTCCTTGTAAGAGAAATGTTCCATTTTCTTCATCATCTTTTTGGCTCTGTGCTGGACTCTTCTCCAGCAGTTCTACGTCCCTCTTGAACTGGGGGGTGTGGAACTGGACACAGTACTCCAGATGTGGCCTCACTAGGGCAGAATAGAGGGGCAGGAGAACCCCTCTCGACCTACTAACCACAGCCCTTCTATCAAACTGATCAGCTGTTAAATCAAGCTTCTCCTTCAACAGAAACCAGTAGGAAAACACCTGAACATGTCGATCCCCCACTGAGAGCAATTAGCCTTCTCTCTTACTGGCAAACATATCCTGGTATGGCAAACGTTCACAGGAAGGTTCTAAAACCCCAGTGTGATAAAGGTAACGGCGGCAACATGCTCCAATCCGTGCAGCGCAAACGCCGCATGCTCCCTGCGCTGTTTGCCACACGGATCAAAATCACTCTGACCAGAAGCACTCTGCCCACGCCGAGATAGCAGCAACACCTGAGGCTTCGACCTGAAATACGAGGCTAAACGCACATCGATGGAAAGTAACACTTGAAAAATTCTTTGTGGAGGACATGTGTACACAGCTCAGCATGTGGATCGATAGGCGGCTGACAGCCCCACTTACCGGCACAAGAGCTACCCCAGGCAGGTTGCCCGTCTTTCAACAAATCCTTTTTATCAGAAAGAAATCACACTTACATTTTTTTTCTACACATGCACACAGAGAAAAATGCTGTAGATAACAGTGCTCTAAGTGTGTGCTCATTAGCCCCTGTTCCATCCCCCACTCCAGCGGTCTGGTATTTAATTACAGGGTGGAGTGGTCCCCAGGCTACTTATGTTTCTTCCAGTCACAGCCAGAAAATTTCTGCAGGAACTGACATGCAGGAGTGTGACTGCTTCAAGTTATGGCTGGTTCCTGGTCAGCAAGGTTAGCTCACGGCTCTCTGCCAGTCCCATCACCACTTCTGTTTAGTATTTCTTGAAAACACATTTACAAGGCAACAAATTGCATTCAAAACTTTTGATGGGTAATCAGGGCTTCAAGAGGGCACAATTTGGCTGTTTGCTCCTCATTTCCTTCTCGGTTTTCTTTTGCTAATGATTATAAACAAATCTTTATCATTAAGCTGGAAAGAAATGCCAATTATTTTGGAGAGACAGGTCTTGAATACAGGAAGAAGTAACCCTATGTGCCTGCTCGGACCAAACACCATTTTCAAATGCATCATCTGACTGAACCCTACATACTATTTCAGAGTCTTAACTGCTGCTTCCCATGAACCATATTAAATTTATACAGAAAATTCTGTTTTCACCTGAATCATCACACAAATGGTTTTAAATATTATTATAATATATAAAAATATGTGAATAAAATATATATTATATAGTATATGTGTGATATATACATTATATATAATATAGTAATAATTATATAAAATAGTAATATTAATATTTTAATTCATATGTGTTTGTTTTATAGTTCAGTATTATTCCCCTAAACAGGGGGATATAAAGAAATAGATGATAGGTGTGAATACATCATTCCAGTAATTAGGGGGTTTGGTAGAAATGAGAAAAGTTCTCTTGGATAAATAAAACTGGGGAAACAAAACAAAGACTAACCCAGGTAATAAATTACACACACAATGAAAACTTTTTATATAAAAAAGGATGCTATTAATCGGAGTGTTATTGTTGACAGGATCTGGAAAAACAGAGAAGGACACTTTGGGGTTTCATTCATAGTTTGTTTGTTTTTTTTAATAAGGGACCTGCATTTTTCGCCCAAGCATCAAGAATCCATGCACTTGGAAAACTGTCTCTGTATCAGCAACGTGTGACAGGAAAGCTCATTTTTATATTAGTCAAAAGCCAAAGAGCAGGCAGAGATTATGTTCTGTAATTTTTAGCCAGAGGTATCTGCAAACACCTGCTGGCCAAACCCTAGAAAGAATTCGTATCAAATACTTCCTTAGGAACTGTTACAACGCACCACAAAGCTGCTTTATCTCTGTCCTGTTGTTGAGAAAAAAATATATGTAAAGTCTGTATCAAAGAGACCTTATTCAAACGATAGATTAATGAAAACCTCCAGACTTAGGCCCTGGTACTCGTCTACCCAATGTTATAAACCACAGACAGAATGACAGAAAGAAACAAACCCTATTTCCATGCTTTGCTAGTAACTCAAGGGAAGGACAAGAGGCAACAATCTAAACCATGGAGCAATCCAAAGACCTGGCCCTTGAGTAGCCCTCTAGAAATTCCAAAGGCCACAACGAGAAGAAGTTACTACAGAATGATGTAAATTATGCATGCATTCATTTTTCTAAACAGTAACTATTCTCTGTCTCCCGCGTCCCACCAGGCATGTTCTATACACCGCTCGTTACTGCTGAATACGCAGGCAGGATTGAGTGTGAACTCCCGGCACAGCTCCCCTGGCCGGCAGCTGGGACGGACGCGGCCCTGCTCTCCTGCAGCATCCTCAGGCAGGATTTTCCTCAGTCACTGTTCCATTTCATTAGCAAATGTTTTGTCCCTGCATATTCCCTGTTCACACGGCGCCTTCAATCCGCAGTAAATCCGGAGCAGAGATACGGAAGCTGCTCAAACACACGGCACCGCTGCCTCACCGCCTATACCTGCTATCCCGTAGCCCATTAAACTGCTTCGAACCAAATGCCAAATGTCACAAATAAAACACCCTGCCCAGAATTCCCGGCCAGGAGGGCTTGGCAGTTGTGTGGCCACACTTCTCCCAAGCTGTCACTAACCGAAGGCGCCCTTCACCACGTCCTGGGGGCTATAAATACCCGCACCGGCCCGCGCTGCCCTGCGTGCCCCCAGCAGCCCGGCCTGGGCTGCGAGCCGAGCTGTGCGGTTCCCGCGGCCCAACCGACCGCGCTCCGGCAGCTCACGGACACGCAATGCCCTGCTCCGCGTTCTGTAAAGCTCCCCGGAACGGCTGCTATCAAACTGATCCGTGAAGACCAGCTCCTGAACCCCGGCGGTGCGGTGCGCCGGCAGCAGGGACACAGGAGCGGGCAGCTGCCAGGCACGGCTAAGCGCGGCCACCGGCCCGCGCCGCCGCCGTACTCTGCGCTAGTGTGAGGCAGCCGAGGGGAAACCCCGCTCCAGGGACAGTCTCGGCGGTCCCTGCCGCCGCTTCCCCGCCAGTGGGTGCCCCGCGCCGCCCTCACTTCACGGTACTGCTCCCCGTTTCGGCCGCCCTCATCTCACGGTAGCGTCTCTCGCCCCATCTGCCTCCCGCCCCGGCTGTGCCCCGCGCCGGTGCCCTCCTCCGCCTTACGGCGCTGCCCCCTCAGCCGGCCCGCGGACCGCCCCACCCCGCGTTGCTCTGCACTAGCTCCGCCGCAAACTTGGCCTGCTCCGGTGCGGAGCGAGCCACGGTAAGCGCCTGCCGTCGCGGGAGCCCAGCGCCGCCGCACTCACTTGAGGAAGTAGCGCTGTCCCGTGTGCGTGAGCGCCATCTCCCAGCCGGGAGGCAGCGGCAGCTCGTCCGTCACGTCGTAGGAGCGCTGGCGAAGGTGAGCGTGCTGAGGAGCGGTCGCCGAACCCAGCAGCGAGGCGGGCGAGGAGTGGGAGCGGACATGCTGCGCGGCGGCGGGCCGCGGCGGGGGCCCGCCCGAGTCCGTGCTCGACTGCCGTGAGTGCGAGCCCGAGTCGGGCTCCTTGAAGAAGGATTCAGGCAGGATCTTCTTCCTCCAGGAGCTGGGCTTGGGGTTCATCACCGCGTTGAACAGAGCTTCCAGCTCCGTGTCCAGGTCCTGCGTTACGTGGATGACCTGCTGGCCCGGCGGCGGCGGTGCCGGAGCGGGGTTCATCTTCTACTCGTCGGCCCCGACGGCGGGCGCAGACGTCCCGGCGAGTGGACGGGCGGTCGCCGGGGCCGGCCTCGCTGCTAGCCGCCGCCGAGAACGTGCGGGCGGCTCTCCGCGATCAGCTCCGCTCTGCCGGCGCTGGCGGTAAAGCGGTGACGAGAGGAGTGCCTCTGCGGCCCTGCCAGCGGTGTCGGTGTCCCGGGCGGCTGGCAGAGGGACGGGCGGGTCAACCCCCGGGCAGCGCCGTGCCCTCCCCCGGGCCGGGCCAAGCCGCGCCGGGCAGCGGCGGGACGAGGGCAGCGCCGGCTCCTCCCGGCAGCCCAGGCCCTGCCCCCGCCCCCGCCCCACTCTCAGTTATGCAACCACGGGTAAAAGTTTGGGAGTTCGGAGCAGCTGCGGGACCGGAGTAGGCTTCCCCGCAGTGCAGGGGTCCTCGAGGCGGCGGGGCTGTGGCCCATACATGCTGAGGTGTTCTTACAACCCAACGACCTTGGGCCCGGGCTTGGGTCTGCTGGGGTGCCCCTTAGGGTTCGCCAGGCCTGTCCTCGCACCCGCATACTGCTCGGAGTTGGTGGAGGCCGGGGCGGGCGGCACTAGGGAGACCGTGCGTGGCGTTCCAGGGGAGCGCGACGGCCGCGGCCCCACTCGCCCCTCGGAGCCGCGGGCGCTGCGGAGACCTTTTGCTTCCCGCCGGGAGTGCCCGGCCCGACCCTCGCCGCAGGGCTGACAGAGCAGCTGTACCTCACGGTCACAGCGCAGCTACAGGAACTTCACAGGTGATGCTAATTTGCTAATTAAGCAAAAGGATGCTTAAAAGAGCTCACGTACAAGCTTCAGAGCATAATTCAGTGATGCAGTGGCCATGGGGAACAAGGGAAGGCAGGGCCGACAGATACTGTAGTGGCACTTTGGGCAAGGTTGGGCCTTTTGCAGACAGGTGCCAGGGCTGTGCAGCACAGGCTCATCGATCTTCCCAGCTCCCTGCTCAGGGGTGGTATTTCAAATACAACTGTGACACTGGGCTCTATCCTGACCACCCATTCACAGGCACTTGTGCTTTATTCTAGGAGGCAGAGCTGTCCTCAAAATAAATGCCTGAGAATCTCTGTGAAGTACATGTAATACATACATTATTTGGCTTTTAAGCTTGTCTCATATTTTGGTGCAGTTGGATCAACTTTTCAGTGGTGATGTGACCAGAATTTACTTAAATGGAGTAGCTGCGCTATGAAGAATTGTTTTGTTCACTTTCCAACTTCAGTGCTGCCTTTTGAAGTAGGAAGCAGGCAGTGTTGTTACAACTGCACACAGATACCACACACTGGCTACACAAACACACAAGTGTATTTTAGTAATGCATTTCTTCATTTCCTTTCTGCATTTTGGACAGACTTCAGGCTATGCTGGTCAGTAAGAGTACATCCTGCTCAGGACCTACATTAGAAAAGCCTTGGTAAGTAAATTTCTTTTCTGAATTAATTTGCTTTTTTATTTCTTAAGAAGCACAAACTATCCTGAGCTTCACTTGGCTTCTGCAGCTTCAATCTGAGCCCGACCCTTGAATGCTCTGTCCGTGATCAGTGTTTAGTACTGGTGACTGTACAGGAACTCTGGATCAGGATCAGGCATCTCCATGGAACAGATCTTGCTTGTGTATTTCCTGATGCCTTTGCTTCAACAAATGCTCCCTGTCATGTATTTTTCTTTACATTTCCTGTTCCATGTTTCCATTGGCTTGGCAGATCTCCTTAGTTGGGGGTTTTTTTCCCTTTATTTTTTTTTCTCCACATCTGCTGTTTTTCTGGTCAGGAAACCCAGTGCTCCTGGGACTTGTTGATGCGTCCCTTCCTCAGAAACTTTCCATGCTGTCTTCTCTACCGTCCTCCTCCTGCTTCCTTACTGGGCACCCACCAGGATTTTTACTAGCTCAGACAGCTCTGCTCACACACCACCTGCCCCAGAGTTGTGCAGATATTACATAACTTTTTTTTTCATTATTATTATTCTCCCTTGTATAAAACCTTTGGATGTTAAGTGATTGTGTGTGGTTATTGCAGAGATAATGATCTGAACAGAGTGATTTTCCATACAGCCTTTACAAGGGCTTTTTTTGCTTCCTTCAGGGCTCCACAATGACACACCCATCTACCTCACATTCCTTTCCACATGACATGTCCATTCAAGGCAAGGCTCTGCTAATCTCATTCATTGGTGACATCTCTTCTAGGTCAATTAGACCACTTCTATAAGAGAGTGTGGCATCTCCTGAGTATGTGCACATCTGTTCTAAATTTAAACAATATTTATTACAGCTAGAGCTGTTCTCCAGTGAGGGGATGGCACTTCAGCTGCAATTTTTGCTCAGTAACACAGAATCAGCTGCTGTTGTACCACTTGCATCAGGCTAAAGCATCTTTCTCCACTAACCTGAAAATGATTAAAACTGTAAGAATAAATTCAAATTGTATTGTTTTTTGTTTAGAAAATAATAGCTTCCTTTTTTGGGATGCAGAATTTGTAATCAGCCACCAGCTTTTATAGAAAATGGTTCAATATGTTCAGTCCATGGAAGACAATGACACTTCCTCACAATGGGGTTGGACACAGTGATAAATGAACCAGACCACACATCTGACATGGAAAGCCTCTTGTCATTACTACTTTCTTCCAATTAGAAGATCACACATTATAAAAAAAGGAGTGTCATATCACTATAATGTACTGTTCAAGTGTTTCTGAATAATCCAAGTTTCTGTTGTCCAGGGGATGAGTTTATTAGTGGTGTACATCTTCTAGCAGCCAATCTGATCCATACTTGAATGGAAAGACCAAGCAGAGATCAGAAGGAAGTGTACTCTCAAATGTACCCTTAGATAATGCACATGTAATGATTTAAAAAAACAAGACCCCATGTTGTATTTTTTCATCTAGATCCATCACTGCTTTGCACCAAAGCCCTGCATACATTAGAGGTTTTCTGAGAAGGCCCAGTTAGGTGACAAAGATGCACATGTGATGTCTATTGTAACATAAAACATTCAGGATTCCCTGGAAAAATCTCAGCTTTCTGGATAAATGAGTCACAATTATGTGCAGACCAGGAAGAGCAAACACAGCTCCCGTCCTGTCTGGGTTTGTATCAAGCAGAGACTTCAAGCAGTCATGGACTACACGTGGTGGCTTTCCTGTGCTTCCACGAGGAAGAGCCGTGTATGAAACAAAAGCTGGTACTCCTCCAGAATAAATGGGAGAGCAAAGAACACAATGAAATTACATCGTGTGAGTTTCACTACATAAAGGTGTGCATGTGCATCACACGCACATTTGCACTTTAAAAACTGCACAGCTTGTAATGCAAATCAGTAACTCTTGTTTACACTCTGGCTGGCACCCCAGAACTCGTGCCAAGAGTATCCTGTACAGCCAGCTGTGATGTGGTTTGCTTCAAACAAAGACCTGGTGTGTAGCAGTTTCACCAAAGCAGCTATGTCAGCACACCTCCCCAGCCAACATCTCCAAGAAAAAAAATAAAAAAAGAATTTCTGTCAGCTTAGTTCATGTTGTTTTTCAAGCTGATGTAACTTCACTGGCAAGAAAGCTACATGAACATACAGTAGGTGACTGCTCAGACATCCATTCCAGGAACAGCTGTGCTGACCAGAAAACTGCACCAGTGTTTGTCTCTCAGCAGTTATTACCCTTGCATGAAAGCCCATGGAATGGGACATGCCAGCACTCACTGCTCATCCACATCAGAACCAGGTCAGATTACATGTCAACAGTTTGCAGCAGGCGTCAGGGAAGAGCATCTGCTCACTGCTCCACCTTTAGCAGAACTGCTGGCAACGTTTAAAACCTGCCAGGTCAAATAAATCAAACCCCAGAACACTAAATCAAATACCATCATTTTCTGTTGATACAAATACAATGATGGCTGAGGGAAACCTCAACCTGATAACAACTGCAGTAATAAAACTACCACAATTTACACTTCTCTTGAAGAGTATTTAAAAAGAGTTGACTGTGCTGTCATGTACCTGACCACAAAGCCCAGCAGTGTGACTTCCTTCCCTTTCTTTAGATAAGTAAGAAAAAGCAGAGCTTTACTCATGGAGTTTTGCCAGGTTATTCCTAATCTTGGACTTCCTTTCCTACACGCTGTCTATTGTTAATATTACAAAGCAAACAGGCATTACAACTGGAACCAAATCTCCACTTGCACCTTTGAGCCTGTACAGAGGCACATTTGATAAACAGCACTAAATTNGCGCGGCGGCGGGCCGCGGCGGGGGCCCGCCCGAGTCCGTGCTCGACTGCCGTGAGTGCGAGCCCGAGTCGGGCTCCTTGAAGAAGGATTCAGGCAGGATCTTCTTCCTCCAGGAGCTGGGCTTGGGGTTCATCACCGCGTTGAACAGAGCTTCCAGCTCCGTGTCCAGGTCCTGCGTTACGTGGATGACCTGCTGGCCCGGCGGCGGCGGTGCCGGAGCGGGGTTCATCTTCTACTCGTCGGCCCCGACGGCGGGCGCAGACGTCCCGGCGAGTGGACGGGCGGTCGCCGGGGCCGGCCTCGCTGCTAGCCGCCGCCGAGAACGTGCGGGCGGCTCTCCGCGATCAGCTCCGCTCTGCCGGCGCTGGCGGTAAAGCGGTGACGAGAGGAGTGCCTCTGCGGCCCTGCCAGCGGTGTCGGTGTCCCGGGCGGCTGGCAGAGGGACGGGCGGGTCAACCCCCGGGCAGCGCCGTGCCCTCCCCCGGGCCGGGCCAAGCCGCGCCGGGCAGCGGCGGGACGAGGGCAGCGCCGGCTCCTCCCGGCAGCCCAGGCCCTGCCCCCGCCCCCGCCCCACTCTCAGTTATGCAACCACGGGTAAAAGTTTGGGAGTTCGGAGCAGCTGCGGGACCGGAGTAGGCTTCCCCGCAGTGCAGGGGTCCTCGAGGCGGCGGGGCTGTGGCCCATACATGCTGAGGTGTTCTTACAACCCAACGACCTTGGGCCCGGGCTTGGGTCTGCTGGGGTGCCCCTTAGGGTTCGCCAGGCCTGTCCTCGCACCCGCATACTGCTCGGAGTTGGTGGAGGCCGGGGCGGGCGGCACTAGGGAGACCGTGCGTGGCGTTCCAGGGGAGCGCGACGGCCGCGGCCCCACTCGCCCCTCGGAGCCGCGGGCGCTGCGGAGACCTTTTGCTTCCCGCCGGGAGTGCCCGGCCCGACCCTCGCCGCAGGGCTGACAGAGCAGCTGTACCTCACGGTCACAGCGCAGCTACAGGAACTTCACAGGTGATGCTAATTTGCTAATTAAGCAAAAGGATGCTTAAAAGAGCTCACGTACAAGCTTCAGAGCATAATTCAGTGATGCAGTGGCCATGGGGAACAAGGGAAGGCAGGGCCGACAGATACTGTAGTGGCACTTTGGGCAAGGTTGGGCCTTTTGCAGACAGGTGCCAGGGCTGTGCAGCACAGGCTCATCGATCTTCCCAGCTCCCTGCTCAGGGGTGGTATTTCAAATACAACTGTGACACTGGGCTCTATCCTGACCACCCATTCACAGGCACTTGTGCTTTATTCTAGGAGGCAGAGCTGTCCTCAAAATAAATGCCTGAGAATCTCTGTGAAGTACATGTAATACATACATTATTTGGCTTTTAAGCTTGTCTCATATTTTGGTGCAGTTGGATCAACTTTTCAGTGGTGATGTGACCAGAATTTACTTAAATGGAGTAGCTGCGCTATGAAGAATTGTTTTGTTCACTTTCCAACTTCAGTGCTGCCTTTTGAAGTAGGAAGCAGGCAGTGTTGTTACAACTGCACACAGATACCACACACTGGCTACACAAACACACAAGTGTATTTTAGTAATGCATTTCTTCATTTCCTTTCTGCATTTTGGACAGACTTCAGGCTATGCTGGTCAGTAAGAGTACATCCTGCTCAGGACCTACATTAGAAAAGCCTTGGTAAGTAAATTTCTTTTCTGAATTAATTTGCTTTTTTATTTCTTAAGAAGCACAAACTATCCTGAGCTTCACTTGGCTTCTGCAGCTTCAATCTGAGCCCGACCCTTGAATGCTCTGTCCGTGATCAGTGTTTAGTACTGGTGACTGTACAGGAACTCTGGATCAGGATCAGGCATCTCCATGGAACAGATCTTGCTTGTGTATTTCCTGATGCCTTTGCTTCAACAAATGCTCCCTGTCATGTATTTTTCTTTACATTTCCTGTTCCATGTTTCCATTGGCTTGGCAGATCTCCTTAGTTGGGGGTTTTTTTCCCTTTATTTTTTTTTCTCCACATCTGCTGTTTTTCTGGTCAGGAAACCCAGTGCTCCTGGGACTTGTTGATGCGTCCCTTCCTCAGAAACTTTCCATGCTGTCTTCTCTACCGTCCTCCTCCTGCTTCCTTACTGGGCACCCACCAGGATTTTTACTAGCTCAGACAGCTCTGCTCACACACCACCTGCCCCAGAGTTGTGCAGATATTACATACCTTTTTTTTTCATTATTATTATTCTCCCTTGTATAAAACCTTTGGATGTTAAGTGATTGTGTGTGGTTATTGCAGAGATAATGATCTGAACAGAGTGATTTTCCATACAGCCTTTACAAGGGCTTTTTTTGCTTCCTTCAGGGCTCCACAATGACACACCCATCTACCTCACATTCCTTTCCACATGACATGTCCATTCAAGGCAAGGCTCTGCTAATCTCATTCATTGGTGACATCTCTTCTAGGTCAATTAGACCACTTCTATAAGAGAGTGTGGCATCTCCTGAGTATGTGCACATCTGTTCTAAATTTAAACAATATTTATTACAGCTAGAGCTGTTCTCCAGTGAGGGGATGGCACTTCAGCTGCAATTTTTGCTCAGTAACACAGAATCAGCTGCTGTTGTACCACTTGCATCAGGCTAAAGCATCTTTCTCCACTAACCTGAAAATGATTAAAACTGTAAGAATAAATTCAAATTGTATTGTTTTTTGTTTAGAAAATAATAGCTTCCTTTTTTGGGATGCAGAATTTGTAATCAGCCACCAGCTTTTATAGAAAATGGTTCAATATGTTCAGTCCATGGAAGACAATGACACTTCCTCACAATGGGGTTGGACACAGTGATAAATGAACCAGACCACACATCTGACATGGAAAGCCTCTTGTCATTACTACTTTCTTCCAATTAGAAGATCACACATTATAAAAAAAGGAGTGTCATATCACTATAATGTACTGTTCAAGTGTTTCTGAATAATCCAAGTTTCTGTTGTCCAGGGGATGAGTTTATTAGTGGTGTACATCTTCTAGCAGCCAATCTGATCCATACTTGAATGGAAAGACCAAGCAGAGATCAGAAGGAAGTGTACTCTCAAATGTACCCTTAGATAATGCACATGTAATGATTTAAAAAAACAAGACCCCATGTTGTATTTTTTCATCTAGATCCATCACTGCTTTGCACCAAAGCCCTGCATACATTAGAGGTTTTCTGAGAAGGCCCAGTTAGGTGACAAAGATGCACATGTGATGTCTATTGTAACATAAAACATTCAGGATTCCCTGGAAAAATCTCAGCTTTCTGGATAAATGAGTCACAATTATGTGCAGACCAGGAAGAGCAAACACAGCTCCCGTCCTGTCTGGGTTTGTATCAAGCAGAGACTTCAAGCAGTCATGGACTACACGTGGTGGCTTTCCTGTGCTTCCACGAGGAAGAGCCGTGTATGAAACAAAAGCTGGTACTCCTCCAGAATAAATGGGAGAGCAAAGAACACAATGAAATTACATCGTGTGAGTTTCACTACATAAAGGTGTGCATGTGCATCACACGCACATTTGCACTTTAAAAACTGCACAGCTTGTAATGCAAATCAGTAACTCTTGTTTACACTCTGGCTGGCACCCCAGAACTCGTGCCAAGAGTATCCTGTACAGCCAGCTGTGATGTGGTTTGCTTCAAACAAAGACCTGGTGTGTAGCAGTTTCACCAAAGCAGCTATGTCAGCACACCTCCCCAGCCAACATCTCCAAGAAAAAAAATAAAAAAAGAATTTCTGTCAGCTTAGTTCATGTTGTTTTTCAAGCTGATGTAACTTCACTGGCAAGAAAGCTACATGAACATACAGTAGGTGACTGCTCAGACATCCATTCCAGGAACAGCTGTGCTGACCAGAAAACTGCACCAGTGTTTGTCTCTCAGCAGTTATTACCCTTGCATGAAAGCCCATGGAATGGGACATGCCAGCACTCACTGCTCATCCACATCAGAACCAGGTCAGATTACATGTCAACAGTTTGCAGCAGGCGTCAGGGAAGAGCATCTGCTCACTGCTCCACCTTTAGCAGAACTGCTGGCAACGTTTAAAACCTGCCAGGTCAAATAAATCAAACCCCAGAACACTAAATCAAATACCATCATTTTCTGTTGATACAAATACAATGATGGCTGAGGGAAACCTCAACCTGATAACAACTGCAGTAATAAAACTACCACAATTTACACTTCTCTTGAAGAGTATTTAAAAAGAGTTGACTGTGCTGTCATGTACCTGACCACAAAGCCCAGCAGTGTGACTTCCTTCCCTTTCTTTAGATAAGTAAGAAAAAGCAGAGCTTTACTCATGGAGTTTTGCCAGGTTATTCCTAATCTTGGACTTCCTTTCCTACACGCTGTCTATTGTTAATATTACAAAGCAAACAGGCATTACAACTGGAACCAAATCTCCACTTGCACCTTTGAGCCTGTACAGAGGCACATTTGATAAACAGCACTAAATTTAAGACAGGTCTAATGCATTTAACATTAAATGCAAAATATAAGGTTAAAATGTTAGTTCAGTGAGGTTTTTGTTGAATGAGAATTGCTGGCCTAATCTAAAAGTTCAGATACTGATTTATGTAAGTGTGTTATCTAAACTAACTCCACAGCTGCTTAATGAGAATGGTTTCCCCCACATATTTCAAGGAACATCTAATTAATTAGCCAGCTAAAAGGTGAAACTGTATTCAGTCAAGTACATTAAAAAAAGCTTACAAGAAAGCATGGCAGGGACAAGCAAAAATACAATAAAATAAAGCCTGTAGGAGAGTCTAAATACACCTCAGAGATGGGGAATTAAAACTTGGGTCAGAAACTTGAACAATAGACTTTCCAAAATGAACAGTGATCATAGAGAAATACTCAAAAAGGATTAAAAAAAAACAAACAGGAGGAAGAAAAGCACTGCTGCTTGAGTTTACTCAGTGCTCAAAATAATATAAATATTTCACAATACCAAAGAAACTCAATTTTAAGAATTGGGTTATGTTAACTGTTTTTGCTAAGTGGCTTAGCAAATTAACTAACCCACTTGAAACATGAACAGTGTTTTACAGTGCTTGAAAACTGGAAGTTTTGTTTTCAGTTTAAAGTTGATCATGAATTTGGAAAAGATAAGGTGAAATACATTCCAAGCTACATCTAGAAACCATGAACAGTTCTTATCAGAAGCCAGACCCTGAAAATGATTGCATAGCAAAACTTCTCTTTTGTAGATTATAAAACCAAACTTTCTGCCCTCTGCTGTTTAGACCAGGGAAAAATAAACCAGAATACAAATCTGTTGAGAAGGACATAGAAGCAGAGTTAGACTCCTCCCTTAGCTAAGAAAACAACCCAGTTTATGCTTAAACCAGGTGGAATTTTAGTTGTTTTATGCACTAGCATTTGGTGTTCTGTCACAAAGGTGCCAGGGAGCCACTCACAAGCTGCTTAATTCATAAAAGTGACTTGGCATCAACAGGAAAGGCAGCTCTGCAAAACACAGTTAAATTTGCAGCAAAACAAAACATACACAGCAGTGACAGTTAAATGTCCTTCAGTGTAAGTATTTAACTTTATTCACAAAAGCTACCAAATATTGCATTAATTACCATTGAAAAGTGACTCTGGACAAAACCTTTATTAGAGAAATGGGAAAGAATTATTTATTTTTCCACAATTCTTAGCCTTTCTTTTATGAGCACACCATCCAAAGAAGAGAACAAAAACTGTTCCATCACAAGATGAAGATAGGATTTAGCAGAAGTTACCTGCTGAATCTGCCCTCTAGTCCATGATTTGGCTGTTGTGCTGTTCCAGCTCTTCTTTATCTATGATCAGCAAGCTGACATGTTTGGGCCACTGAGTTTTCTGTGATGACTGCTCCCTGCAGCCCATTGAGCCTGCCTGGCAGGGGCTAGAGCCAGCTTTACTAAATGGCAATGTCAACATGCTGAGACTTTCTTCCCTTATGTAAGAAGGGTAGGAAAGCAGTGCAGCACCCAGCCCAAGCTGGGTGAACCCTCTAGAGAGGGCAGGACTCCCACATGTACTCTTCCGCAAGTCTGGAGGAAGGGAACATCCTGTAAATTATCATGCCCACCAGTACAGAGTTGGTTTTAAAAAACCTCCATCAAACCAAAACCCAGGGGAAAAACTACCTGATAAACATAAATGTGCAGCTTCATATAATACTGAGAGAGCTCTGCTTACTGTAAGAAAAGCTTTCATGTGGAACTATACTGGTTAAAAAAATCCTCAGCGTAGCATGTTAAATTTCTGCATTTGCCATCAAATCAAAGCCAGTTTCCTACCTCCTCTCAGGCAGAGGTGCAAAGTTAGCACCAGGGTACATGCAACCAGTCATTACTGGCTTAAGATCCTGGCACAGGAAAGCATTTCATCTGATCCAGATATTTATTTTTCCTCAAAATGTATCTGTGAGCATTGCTTTAGCCGAGTAAGCCCCCAGCCTGGCACCAGCACTACTTCATGTTGCGCACTATTCTCCTGCAGTGGTTTGTTTTCATTTCCCCCAGTGCTTGCTCCAGTTGCTGAATTAGATGGAGGAGAGTGGAAGGGTCGGTTTGCAGCACTTGGGCAGTTTGATCTTCATTCTGATTGAGATGCAGCTTTAGAGTCACAGCAGGCTTAATCTGTTGTCTCAGACTTCGGCTTGCAAGCTGAATGAGGCAGTGGAAATGAAATGGGAACAGGAAACAAAAGATAGATACTGACAATTCACAACAAGTTTGCGTGGCTGTTTAAAAATCTTTTTTGCTCACATTAAAGACAGGCACAATCCATATTTAGTTTTATCCTTAGGCAATACTAATGGACTTTAATCAATGCTTTCATTCTGAAAATTGGGTGATAATCAGCACNACTCCAGGTGGGGTCTCACAAGATATGCTTAGTCTATGCTTACATTTTAAAAGGCCTATGGAGCTATGAATTCAATTTTCATAAAGCATCACTCTGCATCATGACACATCCTGTCCATCTCACAACTAGCTATCTTGGGTGCAGTAGCAAAACTATGCCAGTTTTAAACACATGGAAAAGTGCTGCCTTGGTTCCTTTGGAATAACACAGCTTGATTGCTTAGCAGTTGTTGATGATGTTAAAAAACATGGAGTAAAATACCAACTACTGAAAAGGTAATGCAGATCACCTGCACATCCAGTCTCCATTCTAGGCTGTGATAGCTGGGAAGCTTTGGGGCCAGCTCACTGAGGATGCTTCGGATCTCCTTCCTGTTGTCAAGGTACAGCTGGAGCAGTAACTGGTTGAGTTCATCCGAGAATCCCAAAACTTGAACGGACTCTTGGAAGTCTATTTCAGAGATCTAGAAATAACAATTTGAGCCTTAATACAGAACCATATAAGAATCAGTATTTGTTGGAAACAAAACTGTAAATAAGCATTATGTGTGGTATAGGGCAGTTGTTTTCCTGCAGGAATGTGTGAGGACAGTTCTACAGCTAGAACAAAACAAACTGGCCAGGTTTTAAGTGATTTAGAGGTATTGGAACAGGTTGCCCAGGGAGGTTGTGGCTGCTCCCTCCCTGGAGGTGTTCAAGGCCAGGTTGGATGAGGCCTTGAGTGACCTGTGCTAGTGGGAGGTGTCCCTGCCTATGGCAGGGGGTGGGAACTAGATGATCCTTGCGGTCCCTTCCAACCTTACCATTCTATGATTCTATTGAGGTATTGCTGCATGAGCTTCAGGAACAGCTTTCGACTGCTTGGTTCAAAAATATTCAACATCCTCACAATCAAGCATTCACATATGAGAACAAAAATGCAGCACAGGAAAGCATCTGAGCTTTGTCATGAGGAAGTACATATTCAATCATCAATTTATCAGCAGCATGTTAAGATAATATTGATACTCAGCTTATAAATACTCTGAACTGTCTGAATGTCTCCACAGCTAAGTGAGCACCAGTTACACGTTACAGTAACTCAAAAGTGGCCCCAAGAAGCTGATTCCTGTAGGTCAGTGCTACAAGTCCCTGCTCACTGCAGGGGGGTTAGACTGTGTGACCTTTAAAGGTCCCTTCCAACCCAACTTACTCTGATTCCATCATTTTACCTGGAGAAGTTTGGCCCATCATTGTGGAAATAGCTTACTCACCAGAACATGACACCACTCCAATACGTCCACACCATAAATACACCCTCTGATCACCATATTCTACCTGAGCTAGATTGTCTGGTCCTGCTATAGCAGGGGGGTTGGACTCTATGATCTCTTTGGGTCCATTCCAACCCCTGACATCCTGTGATCCTACCCTAACACACAGTCATTTCTGTCATTTGGGTCACCTTACTTCAAGGAAAGATTCTGCAGTACTAAATTCCTGCCCTTCAGAACAACTCCTGATTGAGTTTATCTGGAAACTACTTGCCTCTCTATCCCTTCTCCCTCTCTTCACTGTTCAAATATTCTAGGACATCAATAGCAAAAAGTTGTTTCAATGGAAACAGTTATTATCTAACCATTTTCATTTAATATCTGCTTACACCCACCCAAACTTCTGATGCCAGGAGCTGAAAGAGCTCTCAAACATACCCTATCAGACCAACATGAGGAACGTTTAACAGGGCTAGCACAGCACACACCCCATGCTATAGCTGAACAACACTCTTATTCTAGCTTTGCTCTCTACACAGAGCTTAATACTGAGGTGCATGTCTCCATGTGAATTAAGCTGCTGCAGTTTCTTGCTATGTGCTGTTAAATGTTGTCAAGCCTTGGCTGCAGACACTGAACACAAATGCCAGTCAGTGCAGGCAGACTCAGTGTTTCAGCAGCGCAACGCAAGAGAAGGCTTTTAAAATTACAACTGGAACCAGGTTTTCCCTTTTCATCAGTACGTTCAGAGCTGTAAGCATTGAGAAGACTTCTCTTGAGTGTGTCCTTAAATTCACGATGCAAAGGCATCCTTACCATAAGCTTGGAGCTCTCAGTAAGCAGATATGATAGCCCTTCTACTCCATGCTGAATGGTATCAACATCGATGTTAAGTTTTCCTTTAAAGAAAGCACAAAGTACCTTTTACTTCTTTATTAAGCTGTGGCAGCAATGGCCAATTGCAAACCTATCCAGAGCTAACTTGCAATATAAGCATATAAAGAAAAAAAAAGCAAAGGGCTGCACCACCCTTCAAGTAATAATGTAAGGAAACTAAGCAGCGAGTTAGATTCTTGCTTCCCGAACAAAGAAACGATCCAAAATCCTTAAGAAAATCCCAAATCAATTTCTTATGGGACGGCAGGGAGCTGGACGCCCACGCCCGGGAGCCAAGTGGGTGAACCTGCAGACTAGAATGCAGAAAGCAGGGTCCTGCCGGCAGCACCGAACATACCTCGGTACGGCCTAACCACATGCTGCTCGGGAGGCTTCATGCTGCCCGCCAGCAGCCTCCGCTCTTCCGGCAGCTCGGGGCGAAGCTAGCCCCTAGGCAGCCTCATACAACTGCTGCCGTGCACCGGGGACACCTTTTGGGGGACCGGCGTCGCCCAGCCCGGCCCCCGTTCCCGGGTCCCGGTTTCCCCGCGGGCCCCAGACCGCCCGGTCCCCGCCCATGGCCTGTGACAGCCTTCCCGCCCGGCTCTTACTGGCGGCCGCCTCGCAGGCCCGCGGCGCCGCGCCCCGCCGCAGCAGCTCCACCGCCAGACGGCCCAGCTCGCCGACGGCTGAAACGAGAGGAGGGGACTCCGCTTAGGCCCCGAACGTCCGCCACCCCCTCCCGCCGGCCGGGCTGTGCCTCCTCAGCCCCCCGCGGGCCCAGCCGAGCCGGCCGCAGGGTAGCCGGTGCCCGTCTCGGGACCGATGGCAGACCTGCGCCGCCCGCTCTCGGCAGGACGCCGAGGTGCGCCTTCTGCTCCTCCGACAGCACCAGCAGCATCCCCGCGCTCCGCCGTCACCCAACCAGGAAGGGGCGGTCCCACTCTGCGGGCAGGGGCTCGGCGCCTGCGCAGCAACCCCTAGGGAGGGGGAAGAAGGAGTCCCGGTCCCGGCAGTAGCCCGTGGCAGGAGGCAGTTCTGGTGTGTTATCGTGGCTGGTTTCTATTTGTTTAACTTGAGCTGGGCTAAAGTTACCGGAGGGAAGTAAAACCCCCTTGTTTTCCCCACAGTTCCGGAATTCGGTGTCCGCTGCGAAGCTCGCCCGGTTCTGCGCGTAGCCGTCTGCCCTGCCGCACAGCCCGGGCGCGGGCAGTGGCTACCGCGCCCACGAACCCCGAGTCCATCCGAGCGGGCTGCAAGCAGGAGGGGCGGCCCAGCACCGAGCCAACACCTGCAGCAGGACACGCCTACACGAATCTCCGTTACCGGCTTCCGCCCAGGACACTCGCGGATCGCGCCGCTGTCCCTCATGCTGTCAGCTCCCAGGCGACGGCGAACCTGGGCACTTGCAGCGCTGATAAAGCCACCAGTACCGGAGAGCCGTGGCAGCGGGCATATGCGTGCCCCTCGCCCACCATCGAGACTCGCCGCCCTCTGGCGGGTGGGGCCTGACGAGGGCGGGGCCGGCACCTCCTTCGGCGCGGCTACGCCCGCCTCGCGTCACGCTCCACGACTGAGTGGCAGCTCGTGGAGCCAATCGCCTGTCCCTGGCCACCACCCCTTGCTGGCGCGGCGGCAGGGTGGTACTTCCGCCGTGGCGGCTGCGGGGACCGTGCGCGCCATGGACTCGGCGTAGGCGCGGCCTTCGGCACACCGCGCCGGGCCCTGTGCCGGGCCCGCAGGTGAGCGCCGCCGGGGCGGGGAACGCGGTCGCTGGGTTCCCTTGGGGCTCTTCTCTGCTTCCGCGTGCCCAGGCTCCGCGGCGGTGAAGGGGTCGTTGGGCCCGTCGCTCCATTGCGTAGCGCTTATTTGCCTCCACCCTTGGAGCGGCTAAGGTGGGGCCGCTCGCCCAGCCTGCGCGGCTCGGGTGGAGCCACGGCCGGCTCCGCGCCCTGTGTCCGGCTGCCGGCAGCCTCTGGCGTGGGCGCTTCCCTTCTTCGCAGTCCTTGCTGCAGCCTGCGCGGAGATCTGCCTCGGCAGGAGGGAGAAGGAGGCCTCTAAAGCCTTTCCGAACGTCGTTTTAGGCTGATGAAAGCTAAACTCTCCCTCTGGTATTTCGCGGCTCTGCCTATGCATGGTTCCTCAGAGGCTGGCTGTACACTGAGATGCTGGTCGTATTTGGTAAGCTAATAGGTAGCATGGAGTCTGTCCGTCTGACCATCAAATTGCTTGTAAAAAGATGAAAACAAATCGGGAGGAATAGTGCCACTTACCAGATCCGAGAACACTGCGTGCATTGGTTTCTCAGTTCTGTGGCTACGTCTTAGAAGGAGATTCAGATCAGTAACCATACGGTGACATCAAAACGCAAAAAAAACCAGAGACTTTGGAGCTTTTGAGCATATGGGTGAAGAATTCTTGATATTGTCTGTGTAACTTTTATTCATACTTTGCTTGTGGAGTTTTGGAAAGTGGTGCCCAAGCTACCAAAATATTTAGAACGTTGTCACTGAGTTTGTGACAGGGAAAAGTTTCTGTATGCTCCTATGAATTTTGTGATTGCTGTAAGCATCATATTCTTATTTGGCAGCAAAACAGGTTTTAAGCTTGATGCAGATGTGCAAATTAGGTTTGGGTTTGTTTTTTTTACCAGTGGGAAGAGAAGGAGGTGTTTCTTTGAGAAAGTTGAAGCATGAGTGTAACCATGTGGACAAGGAGTTGCTTTGTGGTGTT
Source organism: Ramphastos sulfuratus (assembly GCA_013399055.1). NCBI lineage: Eukaryota > Metazoa > Chordata > Aves > Piciformes > Ramphastidae > Ramphastos > Ramphastos sulfuratus. The sequence goes on along the minus strand of WBNM01042418.1, from coordinate 40,151 downwards.
TTCTTCTATCAAATAAGTTTTAAACTGATAGAGATACAAGCTTCTGAAGTACTGTTGTGTACTTCGTGGAGCTTGGTTTGTAAATAGTAGCCAGAAGCTCTGAATAGTCTCACCTGTATCCCCAGCCATATAATTTAGTCACAACATCTGTCTTAAATACTTTCCCAAGGCTTGTGCACATTGTCCAGTATAAAATGGTATTTTTGACAGTATGCAGGGACTGTATCCAGAAGGATGTTTTCAGATGAGGTCAATGTGTTGGTGCTAATGACTGTGTCATTACCCTTACCCTAGACACAATGCCAGTGTTGTGTGAAGAGGTCAGCAAGGCGTCATTGGTATCTGGTACAGCAGATAGATGTATCCATCATATTCTGTCAGTTTTTGTATCAAGCTTATTTAGCTGTCTTATCTTCAAGTGAGAAGGGACATAGTGCTCTCTTCAAGAGTAGAATTAGAAATCTGTTTTCTGATGTAGATACAGCAGTGCCAGTACTGCCTTATCTTCATGGGTGGTTCCTTCTCTGATATATTCCACATTAGTATATTTGCTTCCTGGTTGAATTGCTGTTTGTAGGTTGCTGTGATAGAGCACACCCAAACTTCTCCCCTCCTCAGTTCTGGCCTGGTGATCCTGTTCATCCCTGTGATGGAGGGATGTAGTTGCTCAGGCTTGATCTGATTTGTGACCTCTAGGATCCAGAGTAGGAAGAAAAAATAAGACTTTCAAAACACCTCGAGTTACTTATGGGAAGCTTTGTCTACAGACACTGAAAAATCAGGTGTAGAGTGCTGAACATGAGTGCAAAGTCGAGCTTAACTTCTCTTGTGTTGTTGGCAGTGTAGTCTTTAATTACACCTGCCTGTATTTGTGTGCTGTAAGCTGCCTTGTCATTGAAGAGTGCAGGCTACAAGTAAGCCACTGCACTTCAGCCATTGCAAGGCATTTTTTGCTTGTGTTTGGTGCAATCATGCTTGGACCCAGCAGTGTCTGGTTGCATGTAACTGACAGAGAAGAGTGTGTTGTGCCTGCATGTTCTTTGCAAGGGCAGCATTTTTCCTGGTGTTTTCTGACCTTGCTCAATACCATTTTAATGCTTTCTCTGTGTTGTAAGGTATGTGCTGAATTAACTCTGTTAGCTGAAATACTGCAGCAGCTTCGAGTGTTGTTGCTTCTGGCACCACAAAAATGATTGTCTTTTTTTGAACAATCGTTCCTTATATTTCCAGTTTCACTGACAGTCCCCTTTGTTTGGGCATACTCATGAGAAAAACCAGTAAATCTTAATTTAGAAGTAAAAAATCACGAATTTTGTAATTCATCACAAATTTCTGTGATTGTAACTTCTGTTTTGCTAACCAGTCAAAAGTTTCACAAGGGATCACATGTCTGAATGAGCAAGTCAGAATCATCAGAACTGTTCCTGAAAATTCCAGCTGTTTCCTCCCATTATTGATAATAAATTTTAATTATCTTCAGCTTAGTGTCAGTTTAAGTCAAGTTAAACTCTGCCAATATTTGCTACATTTACTGTCGAGGGCCTCAGATCATGGGACAGTGCCTCCTGCTTAGAAACCCCAGGAAGGATAGGACAGGAAGACAGGAATTCTTAGATGATTCTTGATTCTGAACATGTACTGGTCTTTTCTGTGATTTCTTGGAAGGGTAAAGTCAGTGAAGAGGTAGAGGCAGCAAGCAATGGTCTCTTTTTATTTTACTTCAGTTTTGATAGAGAAAGGGAACGGGGTGGGTGGAGGCATGGCAGTAATCCATCCTGTGTTTGGGGAACATCATACTGGACAGGAGCTTCTATATGCAGCTTGTGAGAGATGGAAGAAAAGACAAGATGTTCATCTGGCCACTATTCTTACCCAGCTCCACATCTTTCCTCCCTGGAGGTCTCTGTGCCTTCGTCAGCCAGCTGTTCCTCCAGTTCAAATGGCATTCCTTTTTCAGCAGCATAAATTCAGGCTAAACCTCAAACCTCCACATTACTGCAAGCTGTGATATGTGTATATACACAGAAATGCAACTCCCTTTAAAACATGAGGGGGCTTCTAAGTGGGGGGGGAAAGTATTAAAAGGTACAGTTTACATGGAAATTCAAGGACTCAGAAATGAGGAAATGCTACTTTTATGGCTATTTGTGGAACTTAGTTTTACCCATTTGCCCATTTCTGTAGAAACGGAATGTTTTTCCCCAACAAAACTTTGCTTTGCTCAGTATGTGAGTAGCAGGCACTGAGAGATGCAAGTCAGTAATGTGGAAGGGTGAAACTAATTCCTCTCCCTTGCTCAGCCCAAGGTTTAGGTTGCCTGTTTTTTTTGCTGCTTAGCCAGTAGAATTTTTACCTTCATGTGGATATCTGTTATTTAACTGCCTTTTGTTTGTGTTAGGAGCTGAAAGATCTGTGTTGGATGAAGTGACAGGGGCACATGGCATGAAGTTAAAACGCTGAAAGACTAAATCTTTCCATACTCTGTTTCTCACTAAATTAAACACAACCCTTGGTGAATGCTGCAAATCTGCAGCATTATTGTTTGTGTGCTTGTGAATTGTGAGAGCATCAATTTGAGGCCTCTCAAAACGTGTGGGAAGTTGGCTTTTCACAGACATTCAATAAATTCTGTGTTCTGAAGGAACAGCCTTTATCAGCTGAGGAAATTACATTTTAACCCAAGTCAGGTTTGTTGTCTAGATTGGGACTCTCATTGGTGCCAGAAAAATAATGATCTGGAAGAGACAAGTGGAAAGTGATGTGTAAGAATCAAAGAATGCTGACTTTCAGATGAGCAGTACCATGGGTTGATTATTATCTGAAGTGTTAGCTCGTGACTTTGCTGGAAAGAATTGAAATACTCAGTATTTAAACACTGTGTCTTTATTATTTGTGTTGTGTTTGGCTGAAAGTTTGTGGTTTCAGGAGATAGGTGATGTAAAGCTGGTCAGTTTATGATCTATTCCCTGGAGGTGTTTAAGGCCAGGCTGGATGAAGTTCTGGCCAGCCTGATCTAGGGTAGGGTGTCCCTGCCCACAGCAGAGGGGTTGGAACTAGATGATCCTTGTGGTCCCTTCCAACCCTGACTGGTTCTATGATAAGAGGCACGGGGAGTGAAATCTGTTACCACTGCAGTGAAGGCAGGTGTTAACAGTTGGGAGGGTGAGGAGTGCAAAGTTCTACTCAGGCAAACATGCAAATGTCTCTTTTTTTGTTTTTTGTGGGGGTAAGTGGTGGTTTCTGGCAGGGGGGTGATTGTTGAGGGGTTTTTGTGGGTCATATGATACACTCAGTGACATCAGTAAGGGTGCAGGTATCATTGCTCCTACAAGGGAGGCATCCAGGCCTTTAATGTTTTTAACACATTCTTTAAAAAAAAAAACAAACTTATGGGCCAAAGAAAAAATATTAAAACACTTAGTGTACTTCCTTCTAACCCCTCTCCACATTTGTTTTTTGTTTGAGTTTCTTTTTTTTTTTTTTTATAAATGACCAATCAATTATTTTAAATACCAGCTTCTGTTACAAAACACTGCCCTGTATTTCCAGGCACAAGCTGTTGCTTTTTGCTGCTGCTTTTGAAGAAAATTTACTGACAAAGCAGAACTAACCTCTTTTGAATGACATCAGCTTGTGAAGTACATACAAGCACACTTTGCAGGGTACTTGTGTCTTTTTTTATTTTTTTTTAAGGTCTCACTTCACAGGAGGCCAAATCTGCTGGCCAGACCGTGAGTCACTCAGGAATTTCACTGAAGCTGATGGAACTATTTCGTATTTGTTGGTAGCACACAGAGTTTGCAAGTGTATATTTACAATAAATCTTTTCAGTAGAGTTGTTCCATGTGCATGAGGAATTTTGATGATTTAGATTTTTATGCTAGAAGAAGGAAATATGAAAATGAGGAATACCTGAGGATGATTAATACCATGTGGATGTTCATTCCTGTGTACCTTCCCATTCCTGCGTTGAAGCGCTATTATGGTTTTTGTGTTCTCTGTGTGCTTCCCTGTGAGGCTACATGCTCTCAGGAAAAGAGTTTTGCATTTCTAAAATCACTATACCAATTAAAGGTTACTTGTTTCTCAGAAGAGGACATAAAATAACATTTTGTCCACTTCTTCAGAGGAAAGATTTTACCTGAATGGTAGAGCCCAGTGAAATGCTAGAGGGAAATGTTTGCTGTGTGCTCTGACTCTATTTTCTTCTTGTTGTTGTTGCAGGTATTCAATAAAATATGCTGTTGTCAATAGGAATGCTGATGTTGTCTGCCACTCAGATATACACTATCCTGACTGTTCAGTTATTTGCTTTCCTGAACCTTTTACCCGTGGAGGCAGATATTTTAGCAGTAAGTATATTTGTCTACATAAATGAAATCTCCATAAAATTTAATCTTCTTCTAAACTCTTCTGGTTAGTGAATCTGTTAGGGCAATAAATGTTGTTTGAAGTGGACTTGACTTAATGTTTAGTTTAGTGATGTAAAAATGTGCAGTTTCAAATGAGTTTACAGGTGATGTATGCTCAGTAAAGCAATTAATTCCCTTAGTCATTAAAAAATAGTTTCAACCTGACCAGAAAGCATGTTATAAACCCTGTTAAAATAATTCAATTGTTACTTAGTTCTGACAGCAATTTCAGTTTTGGTAAATCTGTTCAGTTTGGTAAACACATATCAGCATAGCAACAACCTGAAGATCCAATTAATGCAGAGAGAGATATCTGCTTTATTATGGAACTGACATCACCACTCTATTGTGAAATTTCAAACTGGCTGGCTGGTGATTTCCCATCCCTCCTCCCCTTTCTCAATCAAGCCTGTGCTTCCTCTTTTCATGTTTTCCTCTTCATATGTTACTTCCTCCCTTAGAAAAGATACTGAAAACAACAAACCTCACAAACCTTAATTAAAGAAAAGAAAGCTTTTTGGTGCTTTGTTTTTCTTCTATTTCAACTCCTCATGTGCAGTATTGTAAGATAATTCCATCTAGAAGTTGTATCCTTTATTTTTGGATATTTTGAAGTTACAGGTCTGTTTTGGGAATATCTTTGGAATAGGGTACGAGGAGATGAGCCAGAAACTAAAACTTTGTTGTGAGACAGAGCCAGGGGAATGCTGAAGAGATAGGCATAGGAGGAGGGAATGTTTGTGCAGTGTCACATAGAATTGAGGGCATACAGATAGCTCATAGTCTTGAGAAACTTAATGGCTTATGATTGCCTGTTTGGGAAAGAAAATTCTGGCTGAAATTTTGGGTCCACCAAAATAGATGTCTTATTTTCATTCTGTGTTCTTGCATAGTGGCAGCCTCAGGTGAAGCATTGTTTGTATCAATACTGTCACAAGTATGTGAAACACAGTTGGTTATTTTTAAAATAAGGGCTAAAAATAAATAGATTTGTATCTGACTCTTAGGTTTGTGTCTGACTCCTAGCTTAAGTTTGGGCTTGCTAGGTTGTGGAAAGTAAAACTTAGAGCAGCAGAACCTGAGGAAGAACATTTTGAAGCAGGCAGATGGGTGAATAGTGAGGATGGAGGAGGGCAGTGTACTGGCCTACAGCTGTGCTACCAAACCATAGGGTAGAAGACTGGGGGAGAGGCTGTGTGGAGCAGATTGATTGCACAGAACAAAAACACTCCCTTGAAATTTAGCTCCATTCCTATCTCTTTCCCCTCAATTTTACCAAAGCCTGGGAGGGAAGCTGTCTTGAAAGGGTTGAGATAAATCATGTTTTCCTTTGAAGTAGAGTTTGAGATCCTCTATCTCTTTCTGGCTGTTAGGAGATGTCCTGATGCTCTGAAATAAACACAGCCTTTACCTACCCACTGTGTAGGAGAGTTGGATGATACAAAGAATAGGCAAATATTTCTGATCACTCAACTAATAAAATTTACCAGTTGATGAGCATTCAAGGCAGTTACTGTATAATTCACAGCTTTTGCAGGAAATTGACTTATTTATTCTTTTTACTTTTAAATTAAAAAAAAAAAAGCATACATAAAATTTGCACTTTCTATTGTATGGATTCTTCATTCCATAGGTGTGTGATAGAGCTACAAAAAAAAAAGAACAATGAAAAGGCAAACAAAGCTGCTACAGATTTAAGGCCTGTACAGTATTCCTTTGTTTTGAAATGAGAGCTCATAGTCAGTGTGAACCAAAAACAACAGAGAGAGAATTTTCAGCTGCTAACCTGAGTAGCTGGCGAGGGGTTGAGAAGTGAGAACATGTGGAGGCTATTCTTTGCTTATGGTAAACCACCTGTTAAGAGCTGTTCTTCCTTGTGTGCAAGTGAATTCAAAGCAAGAAAAACAAGCAAGAACACCATCCCCAAACCCCCCAGATCTTCAGATTCTTGGGGGTTTTTTTAGGTCTCTGTAGTTTCTGTTCTGCAAATACAATGATCTTTGAATTGCAGACAGTAGAAAGAAAGCTTTAACAGATAGATAATTGAACAAATTCTTGTTTGACTAGATAAAAATTATGTTTTTATGTAATTGAAACAGTTTTATGATTTCATTGGCATAGCCACAAGAAATCCTTTGATAAGTATTTCAGACTTAAAGTAGTGTTGTTTGTTGTTGTCAACACTTGTTGACTTGGTCTGAAAGACCTTTCCAGCCTAAATGACTCTGTGATCTCTCTCTCTTGTTGCAAACCTGAGTTTTCTTTTAAATTTATTTCTTTTAGTATAACCTTGAAAATGGAACACAGACCTTTGATGATCTCCCTGCTAGATTTGGCTACAGACTGCCAGCAGAAGGCTTGAAGGTAAAAAAAATTATTTAAATTATATATATTTATACATGGAAGACTGTATCTGCTGAACACCTCTTCTGTAACCCAAACCAGAATCATTCCTACACTTCTGGAAGCCTTGAACAGCTTGTGGGGGCAGAGAGCAGCTGTCCTTGTTCTGCTGCAGCCTGTCTGGCCCCAGGCCTGATTCTGCAGCTCTGCTGATGCTGCAGTGTCTGGGAGTAAACAACATGCAAAAAATGAACCTGCTGCAAGGTTGGAGCTTTGACTGCACAGCATTGTTGTCATCAGTCCCAAAGGAGAATAAGCTGCTGTAAGAATTCCTGTAACTCTGAGAATTCCTCTGCAAATGGAACCTTGGGAAGAATCCATTTGCCCAGTGTGCTCTGTCCTGGAGAGGAGTGGACACTTCTTATGGACTATTTTGAGAGGCAGAGGGCGATTAAATGATTTGTCCGAGTAGGGAGACAGTTTAATGCATCAAAAATAGATATAAGGAGCTTTGATTCTAACCTTTTCAACTGTTAGCTCTCTGTCTTAACTAGGGTAGGTATTACCCATGTAGAAATAAGAGTGAACTTCAGCCCTGGATGGGATAGCAAATGGGTTTTGCTTGCATTATGTTTTTTAATAACTTGTTTTTTAAATGCAAGGATATTGGTTGAAATAGATTGACAATTATCTAACACTTTAATATATTAATATATTGATATACACTACTTTAATGTATTAATATATTGATACATAACTTTTAAAGCACTACCTGCCACATTCTGTGCTAACTGCTGCCAGAGTGTGAATGTAGTTGCTTTTTTTAGTCTTTGGTTTTGGCTTGTATGCTCTCTAAGCATGAAGTGGTCAGTGATTTGTGCCTGTGTCCTTGGGAGAACATCTCCTCAGTTCAAGAGATTTAAGAACCATTGATAAAGGCTAAAGACTTGTGTTTTGCTTTCTGTGTCTGTGGCCAGACCTTGTGAGATTTGTGTGGAACTTCTCTGTGGGTGCAGTTGGCTCCAGACATACCACTCCAGTTAGGAAAGTGTAGATGCCTTTGCACGGTGCTACCTAACAGCAGGAGCTGTGCATCAGGGGAGGCTCAGGAGCCTGCATTGGGTTGTCAGCAAACCAATGTACACTTTTCAGTGGCTGTTGCTTTTAATTACTATAGATTATGTCATATTTTGCCTGTCACCACAGACTTGGCAAGAAGCAGATTGCTGGTGCAGCTTTGATAGTTTGACTCAATAATCTTGGAGATCTTCTCCAACCAAAATGATTCTGTGATTCTCTGCCAGAAAGGGATATTATCACTGCAAAAACCTATTCCTTAAAACAGAATCAATTCTCTGTTAAAAAAGTTTATATGGACAAAACGTGGGATTTTATATGAAGTACATTTAAACTGACAGCTTATAAACTGCACATATGTAAGCTTACATATATTTTAGGTATTTAAACTGGCAGTTTATGTGTGTATTTAGATGTAATTATATAATGGAATTGCTACACATAATACTTTCCACACAGGTGGTGACATCTATTTATGTAAAGTTGTCAGTGAGAACAGATTTTAAAGCTCTCGAGGACAAATCTAGAACTGGAGCAATAACTTCTTGAGCCCACAGAAATGCATCTTCTTGTGGTCTTTATTTGCACAAAGCAAATTACTTATGTTCATATTTTCTGGCAATTCATGTTTTTTATCTGCTTTGCCTTAAAACTGATTCCAAGCAGTGTGGATCTTAAAGGAATGGCAAATGATTTTCCATAGTGTTGCTGTCCAAAAGCCCCTCTCACATTGTGACCTTATGTAGAAAGGAACTTCTGGATTTAAACTGGCAGAGGAGAGATTTAGACTGGATGTTAGAAGGAAGCTCTTTACAGTGAGGATGGTGAGGCACTGGCACAGGTTGCCCAGGGAGGTTGTGGCTGCTCCCTGCCTGGAGGTGTTCAAGGCCAGGTTGGACGAGGCCTTGAGTGACCTGTGCTAGTGGGAGGTGTCCCTGCCTATAGCAGGGGGTTGGAACTAGATGATCCTTGAGGTCCCTTCCAACCTTACCATTCTATGATTCTGATGAAGAGTAGGCAAAGCCTTCTCTGGATGTATGGGCTGGATTTTTCTGGCTTTTGATTTTGAAAATCTGTTGTGAGGAGACTGACAGAAGGGAATCTAATTATTATCACTAATTATTAACTAATTAATCTAATAACAAAGCTCCTTCTCAGGTGGTGACCAAGGAAGCAGGCATATCCTAGTCAAAGAAAATGGGAGGTCTGTTCTCTTTAGAGCCAGAACAAAGAGCATTGTGCAGTGGGCATGATGTTCTTTTGGCACTTGCCTTGCATAAATGTGTGTACCAGCAGCCTTTGCAGAGCACTCAGATGGGTAGGGAAGGCACTGCAAGGGGGCAGCCAACCCTGAAGCAACAACATTGTGGAGAGGGGCTGGTGTTAGTACATCCCTGTGTCCTCTGAGAGAAGCTGTGGAGCTGTTCAGCAGATATTAAAGCATTAACTTAGGAGAACTTCTATGCCAAATGTTTGCAGTGGTGCAATGCTAAGTGAGTCACCTGAAAAGAATCCAAAGGTGATTTCAGGATTGCTATCACCAGAATTTCCTGCTTCTGTGACTCCTTCACCAGTGGCAGATTCGATGATCTGTGTAGTCCTTGCTCACCATAGCAATCCAGCTGGTTTGTGTGCTCATTGACTGCCAATAGCACACAAGTAACTTCCTTTAATTTTTCCCTTAGACTTGCCAAGCTAAGTTTGTATTGGTGCTCCTTAGGCTGTTAGACTTCAGCTTTCTCTTTTAGGCTTCACACAATAGTTCCACAGTGTTTGTGTAGCTGAATTACACTGCAAAGTCTGAGTTAGGATCTCCAGGTGGTGTAACTGGCAGAACTGTTCTTTTTAACTTTTAAATGCCTTCCAGACCTAAAGATTCTGATGTGTCAAGATAAACAGTCAGGGATGTAGCAGAATCTTGCTGTCATACCTGACTGAGTTTCTTTACCTGTTGTTAGAAATTGTGGAGTTTTACTTCCTTACCTTTGTCTACCAAGCCTTTGGTTAAGGCAAAGAGAAGTGAAACTCCTGTTTCTATTCCTGTTTTCTAGGGATTCCTAATAAATTCAAGGCCAGAGAATGCTTGTGAGCCTATAGCCCCCCCTCCACTGAAAGACAACTCCTCCACTGCTTTTATCGTGTTAATCCGAAGGCTTGAGTGCAACTTTGATATCAAGGTAAGATCTTTGGGTTTGCTGTTGTGTTGGGTTTTTCCATGGGAAAGCTTCTGATACCTGGGCTGTCAAGTAAGATATTTACACATCTCTAAAGGCACAAAAGAGATACTGCTCATGTGACTTCATGAGCTGTCCAGTGGTAATTTCTAGATTACCAAAGTTAGTGCCTTTATTTTCAGGTATGATTACATTTTTTTTAACTATATCCACAAGGAATTTTTTCATTCTGTTTTTAATATATCTAAGAACTGTCTGTCTGCAGAAGATACTAAATTATATTTCTGGGAAAATGACACAATTACATGAGTGTAAGTACAGTGATGATTTTATTTGGAAAGGTGACACTTGCTTTACAAGTGCAAATTAAGTTGTGCTTCCTGAAAGTCTTGGGTAGATCAGAGAGGTCACTGTATCTTGAAGCAGAAATCTTTCTAACAAGTATTGTGTGTGGCTGGCAGGTTTTAAATGCACAGAGAGCTGGATACAAGGCAGCTATAGTTCACAATGTTGATTCTGACGACCTCATAAGCATGGGATCCAACGACAGTAAGTACAGGTATCACTTCTCTCCTGTTTGAAAACCATTCCACCCACAGGACTGAAAGCAGTAGCAAGTAGTTCAATCAACTCTCACTTAAAAATGAAAAACATCACCACCACCACCCTCCCCCCACCCCAAAAGAAAAAACAAACCAACCAAACAAAAACCAACAACTTAACCAACAAGCCACAAACCCAAACCACTCCTTGAAACTGCTCAAACTGAACCCCCCTACACCCTACACAGCAATCCTCTTGCTTTTTTAACAGTTTAAAATGAGAGATGTTCACAAAGAACATGAATCTCTACTTCCATATTATTTGGGATGTGAACTTTATACATTCTCCTGAATGTTTCTTTTGGGTTTGTTTTATTTTTTTCCTTTACATTTGAGTTCAGCTGTTCTGGGTTAAATGGCTAAATGCATGAGATAGGTTTGTATGGTCAATGTGAAAAGTAGCTGATGTGTTATTGAGTAGAAATAAAAGAAAAGTGGGGGAAAAAATTACTCTTTTGGAAGGAAATCAAGACTTTAAAATAGGACTTCCTAGAGTATTTATTAGTGGTTCTGTTTTGTTGTTGCACTGTCATGCACATTCTTCTGTTCCCATGGACATGGATACTGGTTTCACAGAATCTGAGTTATTGAGGCTGGAACAGACCTCTGAGATTATCAAGTCCAGCCTGTGAACTAATACCACCACATCAACCAGACTATGGCACTAAGTGCCACATCCAATCTTCCCTTAAACACCTCCAGGGATGGCAAGTCCACCACCTCCCTGGGCAGTCCATCCCAGTGTCTAATTACCCTTTTTGGGAGGAAATGCTTCCTAGCATCCAACCTAACCCTCCCTTGGCACAGCTTCAGGCCGTGCCCACTCATCCTGGCACAAGTGTCCAGTTCTGGGCCTCTCAGTTCAAGAGGGACATAGAACTGCTGGAGAGAGTCCATCACAGAGCCACAAAGATGCTGAAGGGAATGGAACAGCTCTGTTAGGAGGAGAGCCTGAGGGAACTGGGGCTGTGCTGCTGGGAGAGGAGGAGACTGAGAGGTGACCTCAGCAGTGGTTCTAAAGATGTGCAGGGTGAGTGCCAGGAGGCTGGAGCCAGGCTCTGCTGGGTGATGCCCAGTGCCAGCACAAGGGGCACTGGGTGGAAGCTGAGGCATAAGAAGTTTCATTTAAACAAGAAGAGGACTTTTTTCCCTGTGAGAGTGAGAGAACACTTGCACAGGCTGCCCAGGGGGGTTGTGAAGTCTCCCTCTCTGGAGATATTCAGAACCTACCTGGACACATTCCTGTGTGATCTGGTACAGGTGATCCTGCTCTTGCAGCGGGGGTTGAACTTGCCCTCCAGTCCCTTCCTCAGTCTCATCACTCTCCTCTGGACCCACTCCCTCACCTCAATATCCTTCTTGCAGTGAGGGGCCCAGAGCTGCACACAGTGCTCAGAGTGAGGCCTCATCAGTGCCAGTACAGGACAGAACGACAACCCCAGTGCTGTTCCACACTATTCCTCATACAGGCCAAGACACCATTGGCTGTCCATGCCACCTGGGCACACTGCTGGCTCATACTCAGCACTGCCAGGTCCCTCTCTGCCATTTCCTGTGGGTGCATATTACATCTGTATTCCCAGTTGGTGTTTAGAGGCCAGTGTGACATTTTCTGATTGATTCTGATGCTTACTGTTAGGATTTTAATCTTTCCTGGGGTGAATACATGCAGAACACCTTGTAATCAAGTCAGACTGTTGGCATTGTGCTTTTGGTCTGTGATGCTGGTAGGGTTTATTTCATGGAATCACAGAATTGTCAGTGTTGGAAGTGACCTCAAAGATCATCAAATTCCAACCCCCCTGCTGTGGGCAGGGACACCTCTGACTAGATCAGGTTGCCCAGAGGCCCATCCGGCCTGGCCTTAAAAACCTCCAGGGTTGAGGCTTCCTTGGGCAACCTATTCCAGTGTCTCATACTGAAGAACTTCTTCCTAACATCCAACCTGAATCTACCCACTTCCAGTTGTGCTCCATTCCCCCTAGTCCTATCACTACCTGACACCCTAAACAGTCCCTCAGCAGATGTCCTGTAGCCCCCTCCAGATACTGGAAGGCCACAATAGGGTCACCTCAGAGCCCCCTCTTTTCCATTTGTGCCATTTCTTTGTTTTGAGCTTGCTCAATATGGAACAATAACATAAATGAGAACAAAAAAGTCTTTCCAAGTTGAAAGCCCACTGAGTAAACTTCCATTGAACTAAATTGCAGCTGAGCAGCCCAGAGAGCTCTGTGGAAGTGGTTCTAAAGAGTTCCCAACCCATGTAAATAGTATTTTCAGATTTCACTGAGAAATGAAAATGTAGAACAAGTTCACTGTACAGTCGTCTTTAGTATGAGGTGACACTCAGCCATGGATGCTTGTGCCTTGGGGTGCCTAAATACTTTGGTATCAACTAAACTCATACTTTGACCCTTTAAAATGTGAATCATAAGTTAGAGGAGAACATATGATGTGAAGCTGTGGAGACAGATGAAAAATTATTGAAAGTTCTATGCTGCATCTTTTGAGCTTTTTATTGCTTTCACAAATAAGCAGAGAAGGGGGAGGCAGTTCCATCCACTTTCTTGAGACTGAAATACAGGTGTGGAGTTTGTTCATCCTTTTCATTCTTCTTTGTGACCTTTCCTAGCCACACCTGTTTCCAATGTGTTTGTTTATGTGTAGGGTGAAAAGCAGGCAATAAAGATTAATTAAAATTTACAATACCAGATCACAAAACCATAGGATTTGCCAAGAGGTTCTGGGAATCAATGGAGCTGTGTGGCTTTATCAAGTCTTGAGTAGGATCACAGAGTCACAGGATATTAGGGGTTGGAAGGGGCCTCTGGAGATCCTTGAGTCTGACCCCGCTACCAGAGCAGCACCATAATCTAGTGCAGGTTACACAGGGACACATCCAGACAAGGCTGGAAAGTCTCCAGAGAAGGAGGCTCCACAACCTCTCTCGGCAGCCTGTTCCAGTGCTTTGTGGCCCTTACAGTAAAGAAGTTCTTCCTCATGTTGAGGTGGAACTTCCCGTGCCATAGTTTCCATCCATTGCCCCTTGTCCTATCCCAGGGCACAAGTGAGAAGAAGCTGTCCCTGTCCTTTCCTTCCTTATATCCAGCCCTCAGATGTTGGTAGACATTGATGAGAATCCATCTAAGTCTTATCAGAATGATGTTCTGGTTAAAGTTCCTCTTTCTGATTTTATGCTCCTTCTGACTAGTCCACTAAGAATTTTGATTTCTAGAGCTGTAATTAAGCCTCTGAGTATTCAGGTAGGACAAATAATGCCACTTCTTATGCACCATGAAGATGTGGCCCAGGTTTATCAGTCTGTATGTTTCAGTGTGCCTTTGCATTGTGATAGTCTCATCATGTTCAAGTCCTATGTCTCAAGAGTGCCCCTGGACTGTCCACATAATAACACCTTTATTTCCCTGCCTATTTTCTGCAGTTGAGGTTTTGAAGAAGATTGACATTCCTTCTGTCTTCATTGGTGAGACATCAGCCAATTCTCTGAAGGAAGAATTTACATATGAAAAGGGGTAAGTCACCTACAGCTGTGTTACTCCTTGCATTAAGTCATGGCCTCTTGTGAGTGTTTCTGGATTTGACCATGAGCCAGCCATGTGCCCTTTTGACCAGGAAGGCCAGTGGAATCCTGGGATGTGTCAAGAAGAGCATGACAAGCAGGTTGAGGAAGGTTCTCCTCACCCTCTGCCCTGGTGAGGCCACATTTGGAGTACTGTGTCTCCAGTTCTGGGCTTCCCAGTTCAAGGACAGGGAACTGCTTGAGAGGGTACAGCAAAGGGGGCTGGAGAGGCTGAGGGTGCTTTTTGGGCTGGAGAGTGGAAGATGGGGGCAGGGGGAAATCTCATCAATGCTTATAAATACTTAAAGGGTGGGTGTCAAGAGGATAGGGCCAGGCTTGTTTCAGTGGTGCCCAGTGACAGGATGAGGCAATTGGCACAAACCTCAACATGGGAAGTTCCACCTGTACATGAAGAGGAACTTTACACTGAGGGTGCTGGAGCACTGGAACAGGCTGCCCAAAGAAGTGGAGTTTCCTACTTTGCACTCATTCAAAGCCCACCTGGATGCCATCCTGTGCAGCCTGCTCTAGGTTAACCTGCTCTTGCAGGTGAGTTGGACTGGATGATCTCCAGAGGCCCCTTTCCACCCCTGTCATTCTGTGTTCTTATGTGAAATGTTGTGATGACAGAGGCTGGAGGTATTCCAGGTGGAACTTTGTGCCTAAGAGCAATGAGTGGAAAGCATCTAAACTCTAAATTGCTTTCCTGCTGGAGGATTGCCATGTATCTATCAAATGCTACTTCTTGCATTTTCATGCAGCATTAAACACTTGAGTTGAGCTAATGAGCCAGGAATCACAGAAATGCTCACAAGGGGATGTGTGCTTCAGATCTAAGAGTGTTCTTTGTGTCCATTCCCATGGAAGTCAGGTCCTGGCTTTCAATAAAGGATGGCTCCTTATTTGTTTTAGTAGTTATAGAGGAAGTCAGAGATAACTTCCTGTGCTAGATGAATCTACAGGGTGCTTTTAAGGTGGCTCTAAGGGAATGCATGGTTAGGTTTGCAGTGCTGCTGTTCTGCTTTTGACTTTAAAGCTTTAAAAAGGAAAGCACTGCAAGAACAAGGTAGTTAAAATATTTACCCTGAGTAGGACAGAGAAGGAGGTGTTTTGGATTTAGTCTAATGACCTTGCTTCTTCAGGTCCCTGATGTTCTTTCACAGAGTTAACCAGAAGAACTAGGTTGTGTCATCCTTAAGTAGACACCTTGCTGATGAAACTACTTGCTAAGCAAAGTGAGTCTCTACCTGAGTGGTGGTTCTAGAGCTACTAACACTTTTACATGTTGTACCTCCTCAGGTGCTTCTGGCTGCTTGTGCCAGCAGAGCAGGAAATGGGAGTTGAGTTCCCTAAGTGTCAGCAAATACTGGTGTTCAGATATTCAGTTGCCAGCATCTGTTTATCAGGTTCTGTAAAAAGACTGAAGACAAGGACTTGGGGTACTGGTGAGTGAGAAGCTCACTATGAGCTGTCATTGTGCACCTGCAGTCCAGAAAGCTAACTGTATGCTGGGCTGCATCAAGGGAAGTGTGGCCAGCAGGTCCAGGGAGGTGATTCTCCCCCTCTACTCCACTCTGGTGAGACCCCATCTGGAATACTGTGTCCAGTTCTGGGTCTTCTATTACAGGAAAAATCTGGAGGTGCTGGAAGGTGTCCAGAGAAGGGCCACAAGGGTGATCAGAGGCTCGAGCTCCTCTGCTATGGGGACAGACTGAAAGAGTTGAGGAGGAGAAGGCTCTGGAGAGGAGAAGGCTCCAAGGAGACCTTATTGTGGCCTGCCAGTATCTAAAGAGGGGTACAAGAAAGCTACTGAGAGTCCGTTAAGGTTGTCAGGGAGTGACAGGACTGGGGGGAATGGAGCAAAGCCAGAAGTGGGTAGATTCAGATTGGATGTTAGGAAGAAGTTCTTCACCATGAGGGTGGTGAGACCCTGGAACAGGTTGCCCAGGGAGGTGGTGGAAGCCTCATCCCTGGAGGTGTTTAAGGCCAGGCTTGATGGGTCTCTGGGCAACCTGATATAGTATGAGGTGTCCCTTCCCATAGCAGGGGGGTTGGAACTGGATGATCCTTGTGGTCCCTTCCAGCCCTAACAATTCTGTGATTCTAAGACTTTTGGTTGCTGTACTGTAAATGATTGCCTCCCCAGAGGACAAAGGGTGCACTTTGTCATACTTCATGGTTTGAACTGAAACCACCTGTGTATGCTTTAGTAAGCAAGAGATCATGGTGTCTTGATAATCATCTTGGGGTCTTTTATAATTCTGCCATAGAAGCAGCTATGAGGTTGTTTTTCTGGTTGCTTTAGATTTGCTTAAGATTGAAGTCACAGAGTAGTTTTAACTCTGAAAGTATTCTAAGAGACATTGTTTAGTCTTGTTATTTAATTGGCTTTACCTCTTGTGGCTATCAGATGAAGCTTCTATGTAGTGTGCACAGGTCTGTATTCCTTTGGCAATAACCTTTTATTTTATTGTTGGTTTCCATTGTATCCATTCTTTAATTGCTCAGTAAATTTTAACCTGTTTAGAAAGTGCTGTTTGTTTTCCCCTACAGTGGCCATGTCGTGTTGATCCCAGAGTTCAGTCTTCCTTTGGAGTACTACTTAATCCCTTTCCTAATAATAGTGGGCATCTGTCTTATTCTCATTGTCATATTTATGGTAAGTTTATAACTTTTTTTTTTTCTCTCAAAGNCTAGTGGGAGGTGTCCCTGCCTGTGGCAGGGGGTTGGAACTAGATGATCCTTGAGGTCCCTTCCAACCGTACCATTCTATGATTCTAAGGGAACAGCAGCAGCTTTGTGTACTGCTCTGCTTACCTGCAATCCTTTGTCTCAGTTCAGCAAACAGGTGGAGTATTTTGGCCCTTAGGGTCAGGAGCCCTTAGGATGTTTTTCCCTGGAATACAACTACTTAGAAAGAATTGTCCTCGCTACTGCTCTTCCCCTGCACAGGCTCACTCCTTCTCACCCCATAATGATGATCTGTCCTTGTGCTCTTGTACACTGAGAGCATGTTCCAGCTTAACAAACTTGTACTGATTAATGAGGGTCAGTCCTACTGTTGCAAAGTGCAGGTCTCAGCAATCATTAGTCAGCAAGCTCAGAACCTGTCACAGCACAGAGCTTGTGTGCTGTGAGGACAGACAAAGAAGGACATATCTGTGGACTGGGATTTAGGGTTTATTTTTCCAAATGTGACTCAGTTATAAAAACAAAGGCTTTGAGATGCCTGAATTTCTCTTCTGTTAGTGTCAGTAGGCAGTCAGGACTGAAGTGAAGGGTTCTTTCCATGGCTTAGGGTTGTGTTGTAGAGGGAAGGCAGGCAGGAACTGGGAGGAAATGGCATGGTATGTCTGCGAGTCAGGGTTACTTCTGCTGGATACTTGGGACACATGCTTGGAGGGTTTTGGAAAGAGGTTGTGTAATGTTACAAATCTCAGACTGTATCTACACAGCTCACATTAAACTGTGAGTGAAAGTGGGGAGAGGTATCTGGAAGCATTTTCCAGAGTAGTACAAGTAAAAAGAGGGAACAAGGTACAGTTGGGCTCACGAGTGATAAGTCATAGGGTGGCATGACAAGTGAGACTGAATCCCACCAGAAAAACTGCAGCTGATGCATGCAGCTCTTTGTTTAGCTGGGGTGAAAAGAGCCTAAACAAACATTTTTAGATCCAGAGATGCTTAAAAAGTTAAGCTAGGTGTGATGCTGAAAGACATTTTCTTTTGCTGGAATCGATTAGAGTCTCAGATGGTTTATTTGTAGTATTCAAATGTTCATACTTACCAAAAAAGTAATGTTAGGAAGCAGATCAGTGTCCTTCAGGGGTCCTCAAGGGACACAGATGACTGTTATTTCTGACATTAATACTGTCTCTGGGTACCTTACCCACTGCCCAGTTAGATGTAGAGCAGCTCTGCAAATTTCAGACTTGTTGGTGTCTATACTTTGGCTTAGAGCATTTTGGGATTGGGTTGTCACTTCATTTGGAAAAAAAAAAGACACATGACACAGTACAACTAGAAACCAAGCAGAAGCAGCATTGGGGCCTATTAAGAAAGTGGAAAGGGAATCTGTGGTATAGTTGAAGACAGCAAGGTACCTATGGCTTGAAGTAACCCTGTTGCTGCTCCCCAGACCACATCTAGCTCATGTCAACACAGTTCTGATGGCAACAGTCCTCTGAGAGCTGTAATGATCTAAACAATAAGCAAACCCAGGCAAAGTTAATGAGTTGTGTTGTGCCTTGAAGAATGCCATCCCATTGTGCATGGGCCTTGGGAGGAGACTGCAGCTGCAGCCATTATTTTAGATAGCATGGACAGAATTTTTTTTTTTTCCCTCTTTTCTTTCCCAAAAAATCCTGTGCATTTTCCAAGTGCCATGGTCATTAGGAGCATCCTTTAGCCTTGTTTGGCTTCATCTTTGAGGGCAGGCCAGGGAAGAGGTTTGACCTGGAGTTCCTTTTAGTTCCCTTTAGACTACCTTACTGTGAAGACTTGCAAATCAAAACCTTGCTTGTTGTTTTATTGCTTTAACTTGCTGTTCAGGTTGTCTTGCATCTGTTTTCAGATCACAAAATTCGTGCAAGACAGACACAGAGCAAGAAGGAATCGGCTGAGGAAGGATCAGCTGAAGAAACTTCCTGTACATAAATTCAAGAAAGGCAAGTGGATCATCCTTTGTTTAACTAGGCCCCACTGTTTTTCAGACAGAAAAAAACCCAAACTCTACATTGTGGAGGTTTGTAGTTTTGGAGATATTTTTGAGTGCACTTGAAAGAGATGGTACAGCTTGGAGTGAAAGCACACAAAAAGGTTGACTTGACCCTGTCCTTGCTGAACTAGAGGAGTTCTGACCTTCCTTCAGTGGCAGCAGAGCAGGCACCATAGGCAGGCTGTAGTTAGGAATTAAAATTGCTGTACTCCAATATCAGTACTGAAATTCCACAAAGCTCTCATTGAGGATGACCACAGCAACCAGTCACTGGGGTGCATTGTTTTCGTTATTTGGAACTCCCTCCTGCAGTGCTGGGGCCAGCCCTGGAGTCCTCAGCACAGAAGAGATATGGACTTGTTGGAGTGGGGCCAGAGGAGGCCACAGCAATGATGGGAGGGCTGGAAGTCCTCTGCTGTGAGGCCTGGCTGAGAGAGTTGGGGTCGTTCAGCCTGGAGAAGAGAAGGCTCCAGAGAGACCTTCTGGTGGCCTTTCAGGGCTTAAAGGGACTAAACAGAAAGCTGGGGATAGACTTTTGAGCCTGGCCTATGGTGACAGGACAAGGGGTAATGGGTTAAACTAAAAGAGAGGAGCTTTAGATAGAAGGATGACATTTCTTGCACAGAGGGTGGTGAGACCCTGGCCCAGGTTACCCAGAGAGGTGGTAGATATCCCATTCCTGGAAACATCCCAGGTCAGGTTGTTTAGACCCCTAAGCAACCTGCTCTAGTTGCAAATGTGCCTGCTGACTGCAGGGAGGTTGGTTTAGGTGAATTTTAAAGGTCCTTTCCAACCCAAGCTACTCTGTGGTTCTTTGTCTGGAAACTGATGACTGCTAGCAGCAGGTAAGTTGCTTGACCCTGTGGAAACAACACAAACACAACTGCCTTGTGGCTGTAATTTATCTGCTGGTCCAGTGGAATGGTCCTTTCATTCATCACAATGTGTCTGTGAGGGAGGGCAAGAGCGGTTCAGATTTACTGCCAAAATGCTTGCTGCTGTGATTCTTTGTAGTGATTAACTTTATCTAATGACAAGGTGAGAGATAAAGCTGTATTTAGTTCTGTTCTTCAGTGGAGTGGAAAAGCTGCCTTAGGTTCTTCTCTATTATAGTCTGCTCCTTAAAAGTAGGAAAAAAATAATCTACTCTTCATTTTACCATCTGATGTTTTTCATTCATCCACCTGTTGCAAGGTATGAGAAGAACAGATGGGAAAAGTACTTAAATGAACTGATTGATGGCTACAGAACAGTGTGAGCAGAGAATGTATTGACCAGAGTCCTCCTTGGTGGGTGTGCCTGGCTGCAGGGATAGAACCACTTACTGTTCTTTGCCCTTGGTAAAGCCAGCCTGCATTATTGATGGCACTGCTCATTTTGTGCAGAGCAGGTGTTCAGTTGGAGGGGATGCAGCACTGATGCTGTGGTAGTCAGCCTGGGGGTGTGGGGCAAGGAAACGCAATGTTTTTTCTCTGCAGACTTGACTGAACCTTGCTGTTATCTGTAGCTAAGGATTTAAAATGAACTCTCAAACTTATCTTAAGCTAATAAAGCTATTATTAATTTTTCTCCTCTTACTGATGCCTCATGAAATTTAATTGGAATAAAAATACAAAGTGAATTGTCTTGTACTTAAAAAAACAGTTTGTAAAGGGAAGGTTGTTTCAGAAAAGTAATTTACTGTCTTCTCCAGTTAATTTTGTGCATCTGCAATAACTCAGAGCTACAGAACTAAGCAGCCACTGTAGGAAAAAGTCTTGTGACTGCTTTCCTCAGTCAGTGACTGTAAACATTCAGGTGTCCACTGCATTCAGTGCCTTGTGAAAATGGAACAAAAAGCCCTTTTTAAATTTTCAACTAGGATTTCACTTCCTCTAAACAAATGATCACTTTGATTCTACTGCTATGAAATTAATCCCTGACTTGACTTTAAGTCCTTTTACTAGAAGTTAAAAAAGCCTGACTCAGTACTTCCAGTATGTTAGCTTTGGCAATTAAATCACAAGACATTGCTCTATGCTTTTGTTCTGAAGGTAGGAGATCTCAAGACATGATTGTCATGGTAGTAGATTCTCTTTGAGGACCTGATGGAGCAGGTCCAGAGGAGGGCCACAAAAATGAGCAGGGGGCTGGAGTACATCTCCTTTGAGGACAGGCTGAGGGAGCTGGGGTTGCTCAGCCTGGACAAGAGAAGGCTCTGGGCAGACCTAATAGCAGCCTGCCAGTGCCTGAAAGGGGCTACAGGAAGGCTGCAGAGGGACTGTTTGCAAAGGCCTGCAGTGACAGGACGAGGGCAATGACTACAAACTAGAGCAGAGCAGATTGAAATTGGATGTTAGGAACAAGTTCTGCCCATGAGTCCTGGAACACTGCAGCAGGTTGTCCAGGGAGGTGGTTGAGGCCCAATCCCTGGACATAGTCAAGGTGAGGCTTGACAGGGCTCTGGGCAGCCTGATCTAGCTGAGGATGTCCCTGCTGACTGAGAGGGATTGAACTGGATGACATTCGGAGATCCCTTCCAACTGAAACCATTTTATGCTTCAGTGGTTCTGGAACCATTCCCTTCAGTCTCTTGATACACCAAAAAATCCTAGGCTTTGCTCCTTTTTTTCCCACCATATTCTTAAAAATCCCTTTTTATTGAAATAGTCCAATACTGAAGCGAAGACCATAGAATCATAGAATGGTAAGGTTGGAAAGGACCTCAAGGATCATCCAGTTCCAACCCCCTGCCACAGGCAGGGACACCTCCCACTAGTACAGGTCACTCAAGGCCTTGTCCAACCTGGCCTTGAACACCTCCAGGGAGAGAGCAGCCACAACATCTCTGGGCAACCTACAGATGCTGCTGCTTCTCTAGCACTGTTTTGTGTATCACAAATCCCTGCCTAATCAGTGGTTTCCCTGCACTGTGAAGGGGTTTTTAAAGGGAAAGCTGGCTTGAGTGGATTTCTGCAGTTTAACAGGCTCCCAGGCAAATAGTGCTGACATAAAGAGCAATGTGGCCAGCAGGGCAAGTGAGAGGATTCTACCCCTTTACTCTGCTCTTGTCAGTACCCACCTGGAGTCCTGTGTGCAGGTCTGGAGCCCCCAACACAAGGAGGACATGAAACTGTTGGAGCAGGTCCAGAGGAGGCCAGGAAGATGCTCAGAGAGCTGCAGCAGCTCTGCTCTGAGGACAGGCTGAGAGAGTTGGGGCTCTGCAGCCTGGAAAAGAGAAGGCTTCCAGGAGACCTTGGAGTGGCCTTCCAGGATCTGAAGGGGGCTACAGGAGGGCTGGGGAGGGACTATTGACAAAGTCTTGTAATGACAGGACAAGGGGCAATGGGTTTGAACTGGCAGAGGGGAGATGGAAGCTGGATGTTAGGAAGAAGTGAGGGTGGTGAGACGCTGGCACAGGTTGCTCAGGAAGGTTGTGGAGCACACAAGCACAGAATCTGTGATCACATTCTGTGTGTCTGTGCTCCACAACCTCCCTGAATATGTTCAAGGCCAGGCTGGATGAGGCCTTGAGCAACCTGTTCCAGTGGGAGGTGTCCCTACTTGTGGCAGGACATTGGAACTGGATGATCTCTGAGGTTCCTTCTAACCTAAACCACGACTGTATGATTCTATAACTAAGAACTGTTAACATAGGAAATGCCTGAATTGTCTCTGAACAGGATTTGAGTCAAACACCACTGTAAAGTGTGGGCATTTGTTATTAATCTCAGTGGGCTGTCATCAGGCACTTGATGTTTCTGTGGTGAGCAGAGTCTGTGGCAGTGGCTGTCTTTGCAGAGTCCTCATCAACAAGCCTGGCCTTTGAGTAACTCCACAGAAAGCAGCATACCCTGCTGTGTGAATATCCATTTTCTGGGCTGGCAGAGCTTGGGGGTAGGTGTTCTGTTGTTCCTTACAACAGTCAAGTGGGAGTTGATACCTTTTGTGTGATGTCTGTAATAAAAACGAATGCAGCAAAAAAAAAAAACAAAACACCCAACCCAACAGATCCATTCACTGTGCCTGGAACTTGGTCATTAGCAAATCCAAGGAGTCTGAGGAACAATAGCTTAGAAAAAAATGGAGGTTAGAAACTTTGTGAATTGGTACATGCTGTAGAATTTCTTTTCAGGAATCTCTAACGTTATTCCCAAGCTAGCTTAACTCTAGACTAAAATGGAATCTGGGCCAAGGCTGAAAAGATTTTTAGATCTTAAGTGCAATAAAATCACAGTGTAAGGTCTCACTCCTGCAGAAAACATCCTAAATTTAGTGAAGAGGGAATGCTGTGACAGAAAGATGTGTGGGCATGCTATTAAGAAATTAAAAATCAATGAAGCAGGGTTTTTCCTGCATTGAGTGTCTAAAACTTGGTTCCTAAATGAGTGGTTAGATACCTGATAAAGAATCCAGAACTGTAGAGTTGTTACAGCCGCAAGACTTCTGAAAAATATAGAATCATAAAATGCTTTGAGTTGGAAGGGGCCTCCAAAGGTCACCTAATCCAACCCCCCTGCAGTGAACAGGGACATTCTGCACTAGATCAGGCTGCTCAGAGCCTTGTTGAGCCTGACAGCAAATATCGCCAGGGATAGAACCTCAACTAACTCCCTGGGCAGCCTGTTCCAGTGTTCCATACCCTCATGGTGCAGAATTTGTTCCTCACATCCAGTCTAAATCTGCTCTGCTCTAGTTTGAAGCCATTGCCCTCATCCTGTCACTGCAGGCCTTTGCAAATAGTCTTCCTGCAGCCTTCCTGTAGCCCTCTTCAGGTACTGGCAGGCTCCCATTAGGTCTCCCTGGAGTCTTCTCCAGGCCAAACACCCCCAGCTCCCTCAGCCTGTCCTTGTAGAAGAGATGCTTCAGCCCCCTGCTAATTTTCATGTTTGGTTATGTGGTTTAAGTATGACAGAAGAGCTCAGCTTTGGCCAGCCAGCTTTGAAATGCTTGTTGTACAGGTTGGAGAAAGCCTCAGCACATGTGACAGCCAGACAGGAGGATATGTCCATGTAAACAGATGCAGGGTTTTTGTTTTGGTTACCTGCATGGAATTTCTGTGATTGGCTCTTTATGTGCAGGGTTCTCCATATCGTTGAGCAGGAACAGGAAACAGCTCAGTGTGCCTGAAAAATCTGTTCTGGAATTCTGCAGTTTTATCTATTCTGAAATTATTTATTTACTTGCTTTTTCCCTGCAAATGGGATTATAACTGATCTAATTACAAACCCATCTGCTTGGCTTCACAGTGCACTTAACAGTCTGACAGAGGTCTGCCTGAGTCTTGCTGGGTTGATGTTTGCATTTTTCTTTGTTCTTAAGTACAGAGACAGGTGATGGATATTTCAGTGCTTCTGAAAAGATTGCAGCAATGTGCCAAGCTGAGAGAGGAAATCCTGCTTGCTACACAGATGAGTTGAGCAAGACACTTTATTTTCATAGAATCAGGCAGGTTGGCAAGAGTCCTCCAAGCTCACCCAGCCCAACCTATCACCCAGCCCTAGCCAATCAACCAGACCATGGCACTAAGTGCCCCATCCAGGCTTTGCTTGAACATCTCCAGGGATGGGGACTCCACCACCTCCCCAGGCAGCCCATTCCAATGCCAATCACTCTCTCTGCCAAGAACTTCCTCCTAACCTCCAGCCTAGACCTCCCCTGGCACAGCTTGAGGCTGTGTCCCCTTTTTCTGTTGCTGGTTGTCCGGGAGAAGAGCCCAACCCCAGCTGGCTACAACCTCCCTTCAGGTAGCTGCAGAGAGCAATGAGGTCTGCCCTGAGCCTCCTCTTCTGCAGGCTGCACACCCCCAGCTCCCTCAGCCTCTCCTCACAGGGCTGTGCTCCAGGCCCCTCCCCAGCCTTGCTGCCCTTCTCTGGGCACCTTCCAGCACCTCAACATCTCTCTTGAATTGAGGGGCCCAGAACTGGACACAGTACGCAAAGTGTGGCCTGAGCAGTGCTGAGCACAGGGGCGGAAGAACCTCCCTGCTCCTGCTGGCCACACTCTTCCTGATCCAGGCCAGGATGACAGCCATTTCTCTATTTCCTTGTTTTCCCCCCTCAGTTGTTGTTGGTTCTGAGCCAGCTTCTAAAATGCAGCAATAGGCATTTGGGAAAAAGTTGTCTGCAGAGTGTCCCTTTTAAAAATGCAATCTTCTGTTCACTGCTGGCTGTGCAGTCACAGAGGTGAGGCTAACCTGGAGGCTCTGGGGTTCACAGTAAAGTCATGCAGGTCTCAGCACTGAGGAGGGCTTGTGCTCCTGGTCCTGGCTGCTGCCTGGGCTGCCTCCCTTCCCCGAGTCACTAGGAGAGCAGGAATCTGGGTAATAACCTTAATTAATTTGTGCTGTGGCCTGTTGGAGAAAGGTAGCAGATGGGCTGCAGCTGATGGATCCAGCAGGGGCAGGTGAAGCAGTTGAGCTGAGGGCTTGCTGTGTAATTACTGTGCAGTGGAAGATGACTTGTAGAGCTGGCTGAGGTGGCCTTGGCAGACTCAGAACAATCCCTTTGTTAGCCACTCTGCTACTGAGTGGATCTGTGGCCTCCATGTGACAACTTCAGCATCCACCTCACTGAGAACTTGATCTGTATTGACCTGGCCTAGCAATGGATGTAATGCTTCACCACTGAGTTGTTTCACTTGCCAGGGGCTGCCTCACTGCCTCAATGTGCTACCACTCTTGAGGGCTGTTTAAACACATGGTGGATGACTAATGGAGAGGAAGGCAGCTGCCTTACTGAAGTGGGCTAGAGAATTGAGTTGTGAGGGTGACTGATGAGACAACACCTGTGGGATGGATGGGGCTCAGGGTGGGGAGAATTTGGAAAGAACTGGAAGGAGACAGAGAAAGCTGCTCTGAGGGGCACTAGGAACAAGATGGACACTTCCTATGCTGTGAGCCTTTTCCCCATTTGTATTTGGTATATGAGAGAGTGAATTTCTCTGCACATCATAGAATCATAGAATTGTCAGGGCTGGAAGGCACCTCAAGAAGGATCATCTGCCATGAGTAGGGACACCTCACGCTACATCAGCTTGCCCAGAGCCACATCCAGCCTGGCATTAAAGACCTCCAGGAAGGAGGCTTTTACCACCTTCCTGGGCAACCTGTTCCAGTGTCTCACCACCTTCATGGTGAAGAACTTCTTCCTAACATCCTTAGCAACTTATTTCCTTAACTTACCTGCTGTATTGTAAACTTTGGGATCTTAGCTATCCCTGAAGGTGGTGAGAATGTAAACTCCTGAGCACCGAGAAATCAAGAAGAAGCAGTGAAGATGGTGTAGGCTGGGCACAGGACTGCTCTTAGGGATACTTAGCCAAAATATGCAGAGCGAATGAAGTTGTTTCCACCACCCCCCCAGGACATAGCAGGCTGTATCTGTGGTGTCCATCCTTTGGGCAAGGTGGGCCATGGCATCTTTTTCTACTAAGACCCTTCTCATTGGTGACTTTTCTCGTCACAAAGTGTGTAACCAGTGTGCAGGCAGCCTAACACCGTGTGTTGAGCAGATGACTGCCCTTATGATAGGATGTACAAACATACTTAAGATCACTTGACCCTCTAACTTTCCAGCCCTTCACCCAAACATGTGTTAGTCAAGTGATAGGAAGGCTTGCAGTTCAGTCTGCTGGCAGGGAAGGCTTCACAGGAGGAGAGGCTGGCTGGGACAAACTGATTTTTGTATTTATTTTCTTGGTACACTGTAGTTTGGGCATCTAAAGAAGACTTCATGGTGAGGGGAGAGTGCAGCCCTAGCCAGCAGTGGGACAGTGACTGCCAGGAGATGGGAAAGAACCATTTGAGTTGATGAAAGGGCTGTGTTGTGAAGCTATTGAGAAGAACTAAATGGGAATATGTTGGCTTGTAAGAAGTGTTTGCATTTTGGCTGTGTAACACAGCGCAGTATGTCAGTGATGTCTGTCTATTTGTGTTACAAAATAGGGTTTTTTCTTCTGAGACTGGACTCTCATTCTTGATGATAATTCTGATTTTTACCCAGTTGTCTGTGGCTGTGTTTTTTCAGCACCTGCATAGTAAAGTGAATCTCGTATTTTAAATCCTTTTATTAAGAATGATAGAGCATTGCAGAGGCAGCACTGGACAGAGTTTGGGGGAGGAGCGTCGCAGAGGCAGCACTGCACAGAGTTTGGGGGAGGAGCGTCGCAGAGGCAGCACTGCACGCAGTTTGGGGGAGGAGCGTCGCAGAGGCAGCACTGCACACAGTTTGGGGGAGGAGCGTCGCAGAGACAGCACTGCACACAGTTGGGGGGAGGAGCGTCGCAGAGGCAGCACTGCACAGAGTGTGGGGGAGGAGCGTCGCAGAGGCAGCACTGCACAGAGTTTGGGGGAGGAGCGTCGCAGAGGCAGCACTGCACACAGTTTGGGGGAGGAGCGTCGCAGAGGCAGCACTGCACACAGTTTACAGCATTTTTATTAACCTTAAGGGAAGGTGAATGAGTTATGGTCCTAATAGAGAAATGGAGCAGTCAGCTGTAGAGCTTCAAAGAACCTGCCCCTTGCATGGAGAGGGAAGGGAAGTTTTCTTCATCCTGTGAAACTACCCAAGAGAACCTGTCTGTGTGTGTTTGAGGTCTGCTGCAGATCTGTGACACTTGTCATTTCTGTGCTGCAGGAGATGAATACGATGTATGTGCCATTTGTCTGGATGAATATGAGGATGGAGACAAGCTCAGAATCCTTCCATGTTCTCATGGTAAGCAGCTGTGTTTTAGCTTTGATATTTGAATTAAAATAGCTCTTTACAAACCACATCTGAACCCCACAGTGAATGTGTTTACTGATTGATTTATAACATCTGTTTTTGCTGATATGCAGGAGTGTGTGTACAGATTAGGAAAAGAACAGACTTGGGTTTTTCTCTTTTTAAAAGCAAAAAGGCTAGCAGATCCCACTTGCTGGTTTGGTTTTTTTTGGTTGTTTTTTTTTTTTTTTTTTTGGATGAACACATGAAAAATAGCCTGGGCTGTCCCTTAAATGTCTGTATTTAATAGGGAAACACATTCCAGAGTAGTTTTTACATTAAAAATGGGCTTTTGCTTTTTCCAAGGCAATTAAACCATGAGCATAATTCAGCCATTGGTGAACAGAGGTAAGGGTGAGGGATGTAGTCTGTCCTGTAGCCACGTGGACCCCTGCCCTGGGCAGTGCCCTGGGCAGAAATGAGTGGGGTGTTGTTGCTGTGACAAGTTGTGCACTTCCTGAAGGCCTTCCTCAGGTGCAGCCTGCTGCAGAACCTCCAGCTGGTGGTCAGGTCTGTGTCTGCCTCCAAGGCAAGGCTGCTTTTAGCTGTGTGCAAGCACAAGGAACATTTTAAGAGCTTGCATTTGGAAGTCTGGGAGAAGCCTGGGCCCAAGACTGTCTCTAAATTGGAACTTTGTCTGTTTTGTAAAAGCTGTGTAAAATCTGTCAAGAAAAATAGGATTTATCTTTCATGGCCTGAGACCCCCTCTCTCCCTCCCAGTCTGTTCACTGTGTTACAGCTATTTTGGCTGGGTGCAGTTTGACTCAGGTTTTTCTCAGCAAATTTCTGCTCTTCCCAGGTGCTGCAGCAGCAACCACCAAGCACCACACCACTAAGGGATGTGAGGAAGAGGCAGCTGATGTTAGAGCCGTACAGCCACAGTGAGCGCAGCAAGTGACAGGCTGAGCTCGGCAAATCCTCAGTTGATAAAAACAATTCCAAAACAGGTTGACAGTGTTCTTGGAAGAACAGATCCATAGCATCTGTCCCACCTAGGGACTACATCACCATATCAAAGATTGCTGACAAATAAAGAAAACCAGAGCCACCATGGTCAGTCCTTGTGGGGAATGTGCTGCTGACCTGCTTGAGCAGGCACTAACCACAACCTGCTTGCCCTTGCACTTAGCTGTGTGCCAGGCAGGAGTCTCTGTTAATAAGCAGGGCTTACTTTTCAGTGCCATAAGAAAGACTTACAAACATTTCTAAACTGCAGTGCCAGCTGTGGACCTCATTTAAAATCCACACAATTAATCATCTGGCAATTTTATTGATAGCAAGGTGCTTTGATAAGGTCTTGGTGGAGGTCAGCAGTGCTGTGAGGATGGTGATGGTGGTGGGCATGACTGTCGCAAGGGGAGTGTAGTTCCTTCAGAAGTTCCTCAAGTCATTGTGGTCAGAGGTGGCTCACTGCAGGACTGCTCTGGGAGGCAATGAGTGGTTCTTGCATACATCCATCCATTGGGGCAGGCAGCGCATTGCTGGCAAACCTGCCTATGAAATGCTCTGCCTGAGTTAAATTCTCCTGTGTTGCTAAAGGTAAATGAAACTTAGCAGGTTTCCTTGTCCCTCTCACTGGGATAGTGATGTGCTTGTATTTTGTTTTTTAACAGCATATCATTGCAAATGTGTGGACCCCTGGCTGACAAAAACAAAAAAGACCTGTCCTGTATGCAAGCAGAAAGTGGTCCCTTCTCAGGGGGACTCCGACTCGGAGACGGACAGCAGCCAGGAAGAGAATGAAGTGTCTGAAAATACTCCTCTGCTTAGGCCCTTGGCCTCAGTCAGCACTCAGTCCTTTGGGGCTCTCTCAGAGTCCCACTCTCACCAGAACGTGACCGAGTCCTCAGAGTACGAGGAGGATGACAACGACAACATCGACAGCAGCGACGCGGAGAATGGAGCCAGCGAGGAGAGCGTAGTGGTGCAGCTGCAGCCCGGCGACGACAGGGAGTACCGAGTGGCCAACACTGTCTGAGACTACTAACCACGAGTAGTGTATGAGCAGGAGTTCTTAAGGCTATGCTTCACAAACCTTTATGTAGGGAGTATATTTTAACCTGTAATCCTTTTGGTTTCTTTGGTAGGAGCAGCAGTTCATGTAGTAGTACTATGGTTAAATCATTACCGCTAGGTTTATTTTTGGTTCAGGTATTCAGTCACACATTCTGTCTTCTCAAAACAATTTAACTGGACTTCACCATGCTAATGAACAACGTTAATAGTTTCTGTCAATAGAAGTATCACAGACTCTGTAGGTATCTTGTTGAATGGGGGGTTATCTGGAAGTAACTTCTTTTGCCATTTTGTAGCTGCAAGGGGGTCATACTGATAGCAATATTTATTATGTGTATGGTATGTGTTACCCCTTAAGCCTGACAAAAACTGTATTTGCATGTTTGTAGAGAGTTTTCCTAAAAGCTGTCACCACTACTGGAAGAAAAAAAAAAAAGTAAAACGGATCAATGTTCCATGTGCTGGTGTGACAGACAAAGCAGAAAAAAAATCCACTTGGATCCCAGAGCAGCGATTCCAAATAATCCTCTGGAGTTTGTCACAGTAGCTGAGTTTAAGCTGTTCCATTGAGCAGTTCCTAGGGTAAGGAAACGTAGGATATATATGTTTAGTTTTGAGCAATCCACGAGATAAGATCCACCAGAAGCACATTAACTATCCCCATTTGCCTAGGATGCAGTCTGACTTCCAGTGATGCTGTGGGAGTTGGGGGGAGAAGGGAGGCAGTGACCAAAGCCAGAGGTGTTGTTCCAGATAGAGGGATGATTTAGGTAAGTATTCTCTTGATCCTCAACTCATATACCTCTTACTAAAGAGCATTTGATGCTGCATTCGTCTGCTAAACAATGTATATAGAGAATTTGTTCTTTTCAAACAGCTGAGCTGCAACAAATGCTTCAGCTGGTAACAGAGCTCAGTACTCACCGGGGGACGAGGGGGAGCAAAACTGTAGGCTGTGCAGAGTACAAACAGACCTGTCATCAACATGCAGAGATTTTTTTTATATGGCCTTGAACAAGGAAAGCTTGAAAGAATGTTAATAAACTTGTTTTCCACTTTAGCAGAAGGAGTTTTTTGTACTCTAACGTCCCTTGTGTGCTCTTCTAGGTTCACTGCCAAGGTTCAAGTGTGTTTAAAGATCAGGACACAGACCTGGTGAGACCCTCTAAGTAAAGGCTGACCTGGGCTCTGTGTGTGTGAGGTGCTGGAGGAGCAGGGTACACAGAAAAACTGAAATCTTCACTTGGAGGAAGTTTGGGCCAGTCTGGGTCTGGAAAGGTAACTTGTGGTGGGGAGAGGGAAGGACAAGGCTAATGCCTCTGGTGTTTTCTGCTCACCTGGCAGTGCCTGCAGAGCTGTGGCTGGGGAAGGTTAAGGCACCAGCCCCTGGGCTGAGGTGATTGCAGGTGAACTGCTTCCACTTGTGGTTTCTGACCTGACAGTGCAGCTGTATCCCCTCACCTCAGCCTAGCCACAGAAATCATTCTCTGGAACTGGCTCAGAGCAAGGAGTGCACCTGGCTATGCCATGGGCCACAAAGGTCTCCAGGAGAATGCTGTGGGAGATGGTGTCAAAGGCTTTACTCAAGTCCAGGTAGGCAACATCCACAGCCTTCCCTTCATCCATCTGGTCACAGAAGAGATAGGGTTGGTCAAGCAGGACCCTGTTAACCTGCACTTACCATGTGAGCACACCCAAGATGCTCTATAATCTTCCCGGATACCAAGGTCAGGCTGACAGGCCTGGAGTTCTCTGGGTCCTCCTTTCAGCCTTTTTTGTAGGTGGATGTGTGATGGCAACTATGTCATAGCTGCCCTGCTGCACAATGCCTTCTGGTTTCTCCTGCTTGTTGCCCATGCTGTGTGCATTGATATAGATGCCCTTGTGCTGGGCTATCGATTTCACCCCTGCCATGGGCAGACACCACCCCTAGGCTCATTT
Organism: Ramphastos sulfuratus; assembly: GCA_013399055.1. NCBI lineage: Eukaryota > Metazoa > Chordata > Aves > Piciformes > Ramphastidae > Ramphastos > Ramphastos sulfuratus. The sequence goes on along the minus strand of WBNM01042418.1, from coordinate 8,545 downwards.
CTTTGCTTTTATCCCTTTCTGCCTCTGAACCTAGTTTAAAGCCCTATCATTGAGCCTTGCCAACTCACAAGAATCTTTTTCCCCTTTCCACACAGCTGAACTCTCCTCCCCAGCAGGCCCAGTGCCATAGAAATGTTTACAAAATTCCCAATGTTCCCATGATCAGAGAAACCAGAATTCTGCTTGAGGCATCAGCCCCTGAGCCATGTTTTTCAACTGAGTTTTCCTGTTCTGCTCAGTGCAGTCTAGCTTGCCACTGAAGGGACTGAAGAGGACACCACCTGAGCTCCTGATCCTCCAACCAGTGGCCCCAGTGCCTCGAAATCCTTTTTAATTGCTTGTGCACTTCCGTACTCACCCTCACCCACTTCCAACCTATATGAATGGACTATAACCAGAGGGCCCTACCAGCCTAGGGGGCTTCCTGGAACATCTCTGACCTGGGCCCCAGGGAGACAGCAGACTTCCCTGTGGGGAATTCGCTACAGCTTGTTGGATAATTGTTCAGTCTCAAAGGATAGGCCCTGTCCAGACCCACAGGAAGAACTGAGGAGGGATTTTTCTCTAGGCTCTGATTTCCTGCATCAGCCAGGTGAGACAGCACCACCCTCCCCAAGTGCCATGAGCAGCTGGTGCCCAGGGCTTTCTGTGGATGTCACTCATCAGTCTCTAGTGGCTTTGACAAAAGGATGTTGGTGCTTTAATAAGATTTCTTCTTGACTGTCTAGCTGAAAAGAGTTTCTTCTAGTAAGGAGTTGGAAGCAGTGTCTGAAGTTAAAAGGATTTCCTGGGACCCCTGAAGCATTTCATCTCTGCATAGAATTGCACAGGTCTTGCTGGCAGCTACAGGAAATACTGTACTGGTGTGCTCAGTAAAAGAGCTCCTCACAAAACCAGCTTGCATCCAACCTTCCACTGCACAGTGAGACCAAACTGCTAGGAAAAGGAGCTGAGAGGACAGGAATTCAAATGTGCCCTCATCAAGGGGGAGGGGGAGGCTTCATTTGTTGGGAGGGGTGGGAGTAATCCAGTGAGAAGCAACTGAGAGGGATGGGTCTGACAAGGGTTTTTCTTGACAGGTCAATAATCAAGGATTGGAGCAGACAAATAGCGAACCAAACAATCCTCCTCACCCTGCTGCTGGGAGAGGTCCAGGGCTGGTGTTTGGACAGCAGTAATGATGGGGACTTACATGGAAAATAAGATGAATGTTAAACAGGGGCTAATGCCTCCAGCTGCAGTGCTGTCAGCAGCTCAGAGGAGTTGGCTGTTCCTGCTGAATTTTAACAATCCTAAAGAACAGGCTCATTGCAGAGGGGAGACTCTGAAGGGCTAAGTAATAATGGCTGCTATCATTAAAATCTGCTGGGGAAGGAGGGGAGGTGGGGTGCCCAGCCAGTGGTGAATTACTGTCCCGAGATGGAGGAGAGGCTGAGCAACTGCAGAACTACCCTCAGAAACAGCCTTTAACACAGTTCTGCCTCTTCACTGCTCTTTGTGTGAATATCTTCCCTGCTCCTTCCACCTCTGTGTCAGAAACAGATGTCAGCTCTGTGCTAATGTCAGTTCTGTTCTTCACCCAGGCCTTGAAAAAAACATTTGCTACAAAAGCAAACAAACAGGGAAGGGGAGGTGGGGTGCTTGGCTTCCTCATGGCTGGGAACTGCTGATGTGAGACAAGATGCAACATTCCAAAGCCTGTGAGCACAAGGGGAGCTCCCCAGCAGCAGGGCAGGCAGTGACCTACCCTGAGCGCACTGGGAGCTGCAGAAGAGCCAGCAGGGACTGGAGGCAGTAGTGTGCAAGTGAGCATACCAAAAGCCATCTTGTTTGGTAAAAAAGGAACAGCCTACAAGCACAGGAACTGTACAGGCCAAGGATCTTCACTTACAAATCCTGTCACTGAATCCAGAGTGGTGAAACGGTGCCGTGATGGCTGGAGGAGCTGTGGCAGTGCTGAGTGGTGCAACAGGGCTGGCAGGTGGGACCTCAAGTGATCTGGTCTTGCCCGGGGCAGGAGGGAACAGCGGCTACCCGGGGCTGCAGGGGCCTCCCCTGTGGCAGACAATGTTACTGTGGAGCTGATCTCAGATGTTACAGCTCGTTTCACTGTATCTCTTGCAGTAACTTTGCAAGCAAAAGCTGGCAGCTGGTGAGCACTACCACAATGCAGTGTCCAGACCTTTAGAGCAGGAAAACAGCCCTTTGTGCTTGAATCGTCTGCATTCAGCTCCCATTTCCAGAGACCAACGTGTGTTGAGGACCCAGGTTCCTCAAGAAAGATATTTTAGGTAAGCTGCAGAAAATCAGAGCCACAAGCATCATTCTGCTGTGGAAATCCAACAACAAATGTATTTGAAAAAGTAACTGAAGCAATTAATTCTTGCCCAGAAAGGTGTTGATGTACAGAGAGCTGCTGAGGGGGGATCTGGTCAGACAGGACAATGTTACATAAGGAGTGGAATGAAAAGTACTTGGTGTCACTGGCAGTGCCCAGTCCTGACCCTGGAGATGCAAGTTCCAGTGATGGCCTTGCTGCAGAAAGCCTTTAGGGATAGATATCCCCTCTGCCAGGCAGGATGTGAGTGCAGCTGTGCATTAAGGGTTAGATGCAGCAACCAGGTTCACCCACTGACATCTCTTGATGGGGGCAGCAAGAGGCTTGCAGCCTCGGCAGTAGTTACTGCTAAATGTAACCCTGCCTGGTGCTGCTGCCAGCTGGTTCTGGCACTGAGCAGGGAGGCACAGGTCAGGCAGAGTCAGGGAGAATAAAACAAAGGTTTAGCTGGACCAGGTCCTGGTGACAGGCAAAAGAGGGGGCACAAGACTTGCACTGGTTAAGATGTAGGTGAAGGGTGGGGAGAACAAAGGCGTTTTAATAGAACTGGCAGTGTTGTCAAGGCCAAGAAGAGCAAAGCCTTAGCTAGAGATTAACCTCCTCTGGTTTGGGCTCTTTCCTCCCCCCATCCCCCAGTTCCCTTTGTTCAGTTTGTTTGCAAAGCCATGTGTTCAGAGTGCTTGGGCAGCAGAAGCACCAACAGTGAGAATTCCTCTGGACTAAAAGAGGCTTTCCCTTCTGGGGAGGGCACATCCTGCAGTTAGCCAACCACACATACATCAACAAACAGACCTGGTGGCAAAGGTCTCCTCTAGCTCCAGGCTCAAGGATTGCTCAGGTGTTCATCTTACAGGGGAGCCCCTTGCCATGGAGTAGGGCAAATGCAGAGCACAATTGCCTCCTAATCTGAGATCTACCCCAAAGCTGTACAATCATCCTGCTGCTGTCTCACAAAGCACACAGCTGCACTTCTGTCTGGTGTAAGCGTAGTCAGTCAAGGTAAGGAAGGTCCCTGGAATCACAGAATGTCAGGGACTGGAAGGGACCTCCAAAGCTCATCCAGTCCAAACTCCCTGCCAGAGCAGCATCACCCAGAGCAGATCACACAGGAACACATCCAGGTGGGTTTTGAGTATCTCTAGGAGAGTCCACAACACCCCTGGGCAGCCAGTTCCAGGGTTCTGTCACTCTCGAAGGGAAAAAAATCCTCCTGTTTCCATGGAACTTCCTATGCCTCAGCTTCCACTCATTGCCCCTTGTCCTGTCATTGGGCATCACCAAGCAGAGCCTGACTTCATCCTCGTGGCACTCTACATATTGATGACCATTGCTGAGGTCACCTCTCAGTCTCCTTTTCTCCCTACAGCCCCAGCTCCCTCAATCCCTCCTCATAAAGAGAGATGTTCCATTCCCTTCATCATCTTTGTGGCTCTGCACTGGACTTAGTTCTATGTCCCTGTTGAATGGGGGGCCCAGAACTAGACTCCTGGGGAGGGAAAGAATTATCAACGAGCCTTGATTTTGTTTGGTTGGAATAAATTTATTTCATCTGTCTGTAAACAAGGTGGTTTTTTTTAATAGTTATGGCATTTTTTGAAATGCATATTAAATCAGATGAGTTAGACTGTATCCCAGATGTAACAAAGTGCAGGGAAAGAAATGGACAAATCAGCAACAAGAATGTTTCAATCTGTACATTATCCACAAGGCCCAACAATAGAAGCAAATACTAGAATGTCCCTAAGTGGTGCCGTTCGACAGAGACCTCTGAGTCGGTTCCAACCCAGCTCACAATAGCAACAGTTCTTTTTTTTTTTTTTTTTTTTTTTTTTTTTTTTTTTTTNTTTTTTTGTGTTTTTTCTTTTTTAAACAATAGTATGGCACAGAATACATTATTAAAAAAATTCATCACAAAGACAGCCAAGTCAGTTATTCCAACCAACACCATCTCCCATTTTATTCTTTTGTACACAGGTTCTGCAGTGCTTTGTTTTTGTTTACATGGACACACAGGTTAGTACCATGCCTGGGCTGCGCTGGGTTACAGGCAGGTGTGGGCTGGGCACCAGGCAGTTCCCTCCATCACTCTGCAGCGAGGGTGTGACAGACCAAATGAGGATTTGAAATTTTTGAAATGGCATCATTTTTGTGTTTTGGGGTTTGGTTTTTTTTTTGTTTTGTTTTTTTTTGGAACAGTTTCAGCTTTCAAACTGCTGACCTTCATCCAAACAGTGGCTTCAGAGCGGCAAGACTCTTTTACCAGTAAGTGATCTGGCAGAAAGACTGGAGTCAGTCAGAGCTCCCAGTGTAGCTGAAGGTAGCAGTTTTCCACAATGACATTGCAGTTTCAGATTGAAAAAAAATAAAAAACAAACAAAAAGAAAACAAAACAACAACAAAAAAAAACACCCAACCAACCCCTCCCACGACCCTCAAGCTGCAAATTAAAATTGGTCCTATGAAAAACTAAAACCAGACAAGACTCCAGATGGTTATGTTGGGCTAGCTGATGTCCAGAATGGCAGGCAGCCTTTCACAATGCAACTACAGAACAGGAGCTGGCAATAAGAAAAAAAAAAAAAAAAANAAAAAAAAAAAAAAAAAAAAAAGGTGCCTGAGCTATTGCAAGGATGGAATGTCTGTGGGGAGCTGGGCAGGGTGGTGGCTTTAAGGTCATGGGAGGACATGCATCTGTACCCTTCCATCGTTTTGTGATTGCACTTGTCAAGCAGTACAAGCTTCAGACATAATGAAGAAAACAAAACAAAGACTTCAGCCTACAGTGAAGTGCAATGACAAAACTGGCATCACATTAACAGCCTTTGAGTGGCAAATTGGTTAAACAAACCAGGCACTATAAAAATGGGCGCAAGCAAACACGTGGGTTTGTGCAAAAAAGAAGAGAGGGACAGAAGTCAAGATATGCATGCACTTTTTTCCTCCCAACCATGCTCATGAAGGAAGACTGGTGAGCCATGTCGCTGCTCAAAGTGCTGGAGAGGCGCTGGGCAAACGCGATTGTATGCCGGCACCTTGTTTACTGTTTGAGTTGGTTTAGTTGTCAGTGTCACACTAAGCCCTAAGACAAAGCAAAGCCTACACTTGGCATGTTTCCCCTCCCAGGAGTTTCTCAAGGTATCATGCATATCATCTGTGTGGTGCAGTGTGGTGCCAGATATGGGACTTGGTTACATACAGTGGTTAACATATAGATGAACGAAGGGTAACTGGAATTATGACGTCAGGAGATGGGTAAATAAAAAACACAAACTACCATCTACAGTCTGGTAGCACTGAACACAACTGGGTGGTGGTGAAGACAGTTGCTAGGTGGATGGGGAGAGGCTGCTCAGACGTCAGACCTCCTCAGGTATAAAGCCAGTTCATATGCTTTCTTGTTGAGTGTCCCTCCATGGACACCTTCTTTTCCCATGACTATAACCAATGCTGGAGTACACAAGGAAACAAAACAGAAATGAACAGAATTAAAGGGAATTTAAAGAAAAAAAAAAAAAAAAGAGAAGAAAAAAAAAAAAAAAAAAGTAACACCTTTCCCCACCAACAAAGGGATACAAAGGAGACACAGGTTCATACCCCATCACCCTGCATTGCTAATAAAGTTTCCAGAATGTAAGGTTTAAAGCTCACCGCCAGGAAAGTTTAATAGCAATCTTCCCCTAATACTTAACAGTCTGCCTAGCAACTAGAACCCAGAGTCTCTCAAGTATTTTGCCATTGAGTATGCCTTCTTATTCAATCCGCCTCCATGGACCCCTTCTTTGCCCATTACAAAGACCAAGACTGAAAGAGAAAAGAAAAAAAAAAGTTTTAACAAGAGTGTGTTAGACAAGGACATAATGCAAGTTTCAGGCAGTGCAACAAACACTCTGATTCAGGGCTGCTGGAGTACTGAGCTGGCTGAGCTCCGCGCTGCAACAGCACAGCTGTGGGCAGGGCCTGCAGCAGGCATGTACCATCCTCAGTGTGCCACCCAACCACCTGGGGCACAAGAGCTCGCTGCTAGGACAAATGGCATCAGCTGGCTCTGGAGAGCATGGCAGGGCCTCTGTGTTGCCAGCGCTCAGCAAGGATACCCTGGTGTGCCTTGGAAACCATGAGGGAAAAAGAAGTATCTCAGGGACAGCAGCAGTCCTCTGTGACAGGATTGTGACTCCAAGGAGCAGAAGAGGAAATACTCTTATCTGCAGTGGAACCAGAGGACCCAGAGCCTTGGTGCTAGGAAAAACCTCACAAGCTCAGGCTTGCGCCAGGACTTCCCATGCAAGAGCACAGCTCCAAACCAAGCTTCTCGCGAGAGACAAAACACAGGAAAGATTTTACTGCTGGCCCTCAGTTTTGGTTCACCAGACCATGAGGCCAGTTCACAAGAGCGTTCCGAGGTCCCACTTGTGAGCTGCCAGCAGATGTCACCAGCAGGTATATGGACACAATGAGGCTCTGCTGCCAGCAGCAATGCTGTAGCTGGGCGCTGCAGCCTGCCTGTCTACAGGTGACTGCAGCTCCAGAGCATTTGCTCACCAATGCTTCAGACACCTCTGGCTGGCAGGTCACTACCTGCGGCAGGGTCTGAACTCTGCTGCTTTCCCCAGAGTGCTGCAAACACTCTTCCTGTGTGGCTGCCACCCAGCTGTGACCTGCAGATTTTGCTCTGGTTCTGGGTTTGTAAGTAAAAGCCTCTTGGTTACAAATTTGTTCCACAGTCAGACAAAAGATGTGGGTCCAGATATTCCGACAAAAGGCTACTTGTATGAAGTGTTCTGAGGTACGATTTTTGTACTCCAACCTTGTGCCTTCCCTGTAACAGGTCTGATTAGAGTTAAGAGAGGAGCACAGGGGGCAGATGTCCCAGCACACAGCAAGTCTCCCAGTGACAACAAATGGGACAGGCTTTTCTGACTAGAGTGACTTCAGAGAGCTCAACAGGAGTGAGAGGAAAGTTAGTGCAGGACTTGTTAAAGGGCAGGTAGGAGCAGCTCATACAAGAAATTCCCATTCCCGCAGAACAAACTTTCTGATGAGAGGTTGACAGTGAAAGAGCTGGTTTCACTGCCAGTCACTAGCAGATCCCTTTTGCCAGCTTTAGGTACCAAGGTACCCATTGGCCTGCCTGTCCAAGACACGTTTTGCTGTCCTGCAGCCCAGCTGTGCTCTCAGGTAGTAGCAGGGACAAGAGCGATCCCCAGGCAGAGATCTGGTGCTGAGCCAGAGCACTGCTGGCCTGCCCCTCACATTGCCTCCTGAGATCAGCCACAGCACACAGGAGTCTGGCTCCCTGCACAGCTGAGCCGATGCCCGAGCCACAGCCCTAGCTCAGTGATCTGAGGGTAAGGAACACGATGCTTACCTCGGCCAGCTCTGCCTACAGCAACATTGTACGTCGGCTCACCACCTTGACTCTTTGTCCTGATGTCCATTGTGCAGTCACCATCCACGTACAGGCTATCTCTGATCACAGAGCACTTCTTTGCACCAAGGGTCAGGCCATTGGTGAAAAAACCCTCTCGGTCTTTTCCTACAATCATATCTATTTCTACTGGCTGTCAAAGAAAAAAAGTCCAGAGTTAGCAGGGGAGTGCTTTATTGTTTAATTACTCTTTATAAGTGTTCTGTCTCATGTGGAGAAGATGAGAGACAATTTCCCTTTGCCCCCTCCAGGAAGTGCTCCAGAACACAGGGCTTTGTTAGTCACAGTTACATTGCTCTGGTTTATTGCCCCTGCCGGCAGCGGAACCGCTGCCTCAGGACACTCCTCAGCCCCATCTACGTTCCCCTCGGAGCCGAGCTCTCGTTAACACGACACAGACCCGTTAAACACCGCAAGTCCGTGCCTTGGGGAGCAGCCCGCCCGCACCTGTCCCCGAGAGATCAGCGCAGATGCCACTGGCCGCATCGGCCCACGAGCCCTGCCCCGGCAGCACAGCTGCGGCGCTTTCGCCGCGACCGGGGCTGCACCAACGCGCGGTGACCGAGCCGCCCGCCGCAGCGCCGGGCCCCCTCCGCGGCACGCCTCGGCACGACACCGCGCCGAGCGGCGGCGGCCCTCGGGCGGAGGTCGGGCGGCTGCTTCACGCCGCCATTCGCCCCTGCTGAGGCTGAGTACAAGGGCCTGGCCGGCGGGGCGGCCCGGGAAGGCGCAGGGAGGGGCGGGCGGGCCCGGCCGCGGCGGCCTCAAAGTGCAGCGTCACG